>CAUYQU010018951.1:0-15965 GCA_963574635.1 Cheracebus regulus
AGGCAAGCAGCGGGAGGGGTAGTGGGCAACAGAAGTCTTACCTTGCAGTGAAACGGCTGCTCCCCGGTCCGGCGTTGAGTGGAGGAGTCAGTTTCCCCCAGGAGGGGTCTTACAACTCCTCCCGGGTTTTGGCACCACTTGTGAGGTTTGTTTCCGAGAATAAAACGAAGAAACTGAGGCCAGCACCAAAATAATCCAATGCAAGGAAATTTATTCAGGCTCCTGGGTGAGGTTCTGTGGTCCGGACAGGAGGGGCCGGAGAAGTTGCATGGACTCCTCTCAGACAGGGGGTTTTATAGGGAGTGAAACAGCTCGATTGGCTGTGGGAGAGCAAGACTGCTTTGGGTAAGTTACAAGCCTTGACCTAGGACTTGGCTTGTTAAAACTCGGCTGCTATTGGTTGTTAAGGCTTAGCTGCTATTGGTTATTAAGAAGCTATGGTTGCAGCACCTTGTTTGCATACTGGGCTCTTTAAGAGAAGACCAGGCTGTGTGAGCAAGGGAGAAGGGAACATGTCTGAACTTGCTCGGGGCTTGTAAAAGGGAAAAAAGGAGTGGGGCGGGGGGTGTGTCCGAGCTCCCAGCAAGGCAACCGGCCTTACAAACATGTATCATACTTCATAGCAGACAGTAAACAATCTGTATAACTTTTTTGAAAAAAAAAAAATACCTGCAAATACACCCACCTTCTTTTTTTAACACACTCTTTATCTTAAGCTTACATTTATCTATACCTTTGAGTAGAATGCTTTAATATATTAACTAAGGATTAAACTTCAAGCATGTTGTTACTTGGTTGAAAAAATTGGGGATAATAGAATTTTAGGGTTAATTGAGATAATATATATCAAACATACGTACTCAATCTTAGCCAAAGGATCAGTAAATAATTTTTTTTTTTTGAGACATCACACCAGATTGGACTGAAATTCGTGGGCTCAAGAGCTCCTCTCCCAAGTACCCAGGACTACAGGCCCACACCACTGTGCTCAGATTTTTCAAATTTTTCTTAAACATGGAAAAACAGACTTTATTCAAGGGGGGCTCACAGTAATAGATATAGGAACCACTGCAACGGGTCTTGCAGTTGGGGAGAGAGATTGGACTCCTCAAATATTTGATCACTGCCTGCCATATGTTAATTTAATACAAAGTTAGCTACTTTAAAATTATTATCTTTCTTCATTATGTGTACAAACATGCTTTGATTATTAGATTATTTCTGGACTCTCAGTTTCACAAAACAAAGAGCCAACTTGAGTACATTTTCTACTTTACAACGTAAGTAGCCATTCAGATAATGGGAACCTATCTAGGGCCATCCATACGGTTTGCAGAGTCTAGGGAAAATTTTTTTTTTGTCTGACTTTTGTCTATGTGGTCAATTTGATTTTAAATATGAATTTCACAGGCCCATGTGGGTTATAGTGATATATTGACGGTGATTTAGAACAATGAGTTGAGAAGAGATTCTTTGTAGTATCTGCCAAAAACTGTGAAGGTTCTGAGAGTTTACCCTAATGCTATCTAACAAGTTAGTTTGTTACTATTTCAAGGACACTGGCCAAAAAAAAAGGAGACTCTTGGGTTAGAGACAAAGGACTTAATTGCTCACAGTACAGCAAAAACCATGAGCATCAGCATATTTGCATTGGTTCTCCTTGTCAAGTATCAGGGCTTGGTGAAATTGGCTAAGATGACACCTATACATGCAGTGAATTGCATTAAAGTAGGTGTCCCAATGGTCCAGGACTTTCTGATCAAGCTACAAAATGTTGTAGTAGGTAGCAAATCATTCAGACCCCTCCCTACAACAAACCTGCAGTCTTAATGTGATCCCTTTGACCTATTTAGTGCCTGTGTGCTCTGATCAGTAACAGGGAATGGATAGTGCTTATAATCTGGCACACAGAACAAGAATATGGAAGCCTGATCAGGCCAATGGCAAATGACATTTTCTTTTTTTAATTGTACTTTAAGTTCTGAGGCACATGTGCAGATCTTGCAGGATTATTGCATAGGTACACACATGCCATGGTGGTTTGCTGCCTCCATGCCCCCACCACCTACATCAGGCATTTCTCCCCATGTTATCCCTCCTCAACCTCCCCACCCCCCACTGTCCCTCCCCCAGACCCCCAGCCCCTAACAGACCCCAGTGTGTGATGTTCCCCTCCCTGTGCCCATGTGTTCTCATTGTTCAACACCTGCCTATGAGTGAGAACATGCAGTGTTTGGTTTTCTGTACTTGTGTCAGTTTGCTGAGAATGATGGTTTCCAGATTCATCCATGTTCCTGCAAAGGACATGAACTCATCCTTTTTTATGGCTACATAATATTCCATGGTGTATATGTGCCACATTTTCTTTGCCCAGTCTATCACTGATGGGCATTTGGGTTGGTTCCAGGTCTTTGCTATTGTAAACAGTGCCACAGTGAACACATTTGTGAATGTGTTTTTATAATAGAATGATTTATAATCCTTTGGGTATATACCCAGTAATGGGATTGCTGGGTCAAATTGAATTTCTATTTCTGGATCCTTGAGGAATTGCCACACTGTCTTCCACAATGGTTGAACTAATTTACAGTCCTATCAATGGTGTAAAAGTGTTCCTATTTCTCAAATGACATTTTCTAATAGTATCCAGGGATCAGTTTTTCTTGCTCAAGTTCAGGAAACCTCTCTTCTTTATTGTAAAATGTACCATTCCTGGCTAATTTTGTATCTCTCACTCAAAGAAAGAGGCAGCAACACTGTTATTACTCATAAGGTCATGGCTTGCTGGAACCTGCTAATATTGAAAAATACAGATCTTGCCTCTGCTGTTCCCTAATACCATGTATTTAATTCTGGTTACATGATTGCTCATGACTTTGCATCATCCATAGTACCTTCCACGATTACTGGCCCACAACGACTCTCTTAAATATTGTTACTATGCTTTGTCAATGATGAATAGAAATGTAAACTTTACCCAGACTATGCAGAATCATGTGAAAAACAATTCATTCTCCACTCGTGTTAAATTTACTGTTTTGAATTTTAATGCATAAATGTAGAACAACATGACTTCCAACCATATTTTCTCTTGTTTAGGCTATAATCACTGCATACCTAAAATATGATCTTCTTAAAGTTGAGTCTCTCTACCACAGGAGAGAACAGATGAGGAGTTTGGGGGAAAGGGGAGTGACATAGGAAAAGATTGGTCCAATTTGTGTGAAGAAGTTCGTCTTACAAAAGCATGACATTACCACAGTGATCAACAGCCACAGTAGATACAGATCCAAAGACCTTAGAGTAGGTAATATGACCAAACCCCAGAGAACTGCCAGACATGGGACATGGACTCTGAAGAAGGGGTAGGTATCTGCTGCAGGGATGGCCAAGGGTACACAGGGTAAAAAATACTCTTCAGTGCTAGATCAAAGGTGGTACTGTGGTCAGAACAGAGATGAGTGCGAGCCAACATTCTAGACCACACACACAGATCAAGCTTAAGTTTCAGAGTAGATTCTTTGTAGCCTTGAGTCCTAACCTTGCCTTACATTGTTAAGAGAGTCAGCCAGCATCTGCTGCTTGTTGGTTCCATTCTGAAAACTCAGTCTTGTGTGGTCCGACAGAAAGAAATGCTGTGCTGACTATTGGGAGTTACCACTCTTCGTTCTGCTCTTCTGGGTTAGAGGCCAGGCAGGGGTCTCAGGACAACCCCATCAGCATGAGCCCTAGGGCCCATGGGCATTTGGTAGAACCCATGTCCTGGAAAGAGGGTTGGAAAAATATCTTAGTGGGGAAATGGAGAATAAATACCTTGTTTTATGATCTGAGCTTGGAGAACCCTGCTTGGATGGCACTGCTGGTATAGCCACTACCAGGCATAGAGGAAGCTACAGAAAATGTAGAGAAAACCACTCCAAAGTGTGAGATCCTTCTAGAACTGGAAATATGCAGGCCTGTGTACTATAGTCTGAATGCGTTTGTCCTCTGAAAATTCAAGGATTGAAACCTGATCTCCAATGTGACAGTATCAGGAGGTGGGGCCTCTTGGGAGGCAACTAGGTCAAGAGGGCTCCTCAGCATCCAGATAAAAGGTTATTGTCCTTATAAAAGAAACCCTATGAGTCTGGTTCCTTCCCTCGTCCACTGTGTGAAGACACAGCTAGAAGATGCCATCTATGAGGGAATGGTCCCTCACCAGACACTGAATCTGCTGATACCTTGATCTTGAACTGTTTGCCTTCCAGAACTGTAAGTAATACGTTTCTGTTGTTTGTAAAATACTCAGTGTATGGTATTTTATTATAGCAGTTCAAACAGACTAAGACATTGTGCCTATCCAACATCTGACACCACCACTCTAATATTTCAATTCCAACTTTTTGTTTTTAAACTTTTAGACTTGCAAATCAATTTCATTTGTTTATTCTTTGCTCTCTTTTCTCTTTCAAAACATTGCACCACTCAGAATTTAATATTAATTGAAAATGTTTTTTAAAAAATGTCAATAATTCCCCAAAATGCTATATTTAACCTGGGAAAACAAAAGACATTCTATGTTATTGGGATGAGAATTGAATCAGCACCAGAAACTACACTCAACAAATAATGCTCCAGTGTTTCTCACACTCCTGTTGAAATATGTATACATGTATTTTCTAATTTTATATGGATGACTCAACTAATCTGTAGTTGCTAATTAAAATAATTCTGTGATTGATAAATAAAATTTGCCTATAATAGATGTATTATACTATTAAACTAATCCACAAACTTGTATTTTTATAATAGTTTGTTGTGATCATGCCCATTATTTTATTTGCTCCTCATAATAAGCTAATAGGTGAATACAGGCCATATAAATAGCTGGCTTAAACAGATGAAGAAACTAAGGTGAGGGACCTAAGGTTGTCAAAGGTTATATATTTGATGTCACAGCCACTAACAGAACTGGGCTTGCTGGACTCATCTGATGGTCTTGTGCTTTCAGCAACTACCATGTTCTTTCCCCAGGCATACCTATCTTGATTAAGATCATATTTATTCTGAGACTTTTTGATGTTTATCATGTCAAAAAAGATAACATGTCATTTTTCTTTCTTTCTTGTTGCCTGTATTGCTTCAAGGGAATGTAGTTTTAATATTCAATAGTGAATATTAAGTACATCTCTTACACATGATATATGACAAGAAATCTATATTCTGCATTCAGAGTTGCACTGTTACCCAACATTATGATATATGTGTCAATGCAGAGAACACAATGGATTGGATCCGTCCCGCCAATCACCTTTTAACTATCTAAATTTCACAGCTTCTCAGGGCTGCAGGCAGAAGAATCTTGCTGCATGTCAGATTTGACACCCCCATGTCCCTTTCTTAATTCTGCATAAAGAACAAAAAGATTAGTATCCTTATATTGTTGGTAACTGATAAGCAGAACAGTTCTCCACATTTTCAAAAGAAGTGATGCTGTCATAATCTGCCCCTAGGGTTCCAGCAGGGCTTCCTGTCATTCTACAAGATCCCAGGGAACTGATAGGTTCATAATGATTGCTTAGGCATGCAGGCCAACATTATGGTATAAAGTTACGGGGTCGTGCAGTGCAGTGGGGAACAGCAAGAGTTCTGGAGTTAGACGTAACTAGGCAGACTCTTACTTTGCCGTTTACTACTTGTGTGATGTGGTCAAGGCTTGTACCCACGTCGAGTTCATTTGTGCCCACATCAACATTTTTTTTTAAACCAACATTTCCCAAATGAAAATCACTTAATATTCTTCTTGAAATTACTTGAAACTGGTTTCAAGCAGACTTTTATCATAAAAATCTCTAAGATTCTAACCATGATTTTATGACAGCCCATGTTCATCTATAGAAGGTTGAGGGAGAAGTAAGTTCAATGAGTTCTGGGAACAGAAACCAACATTTTACACCAGTCCTTTCTAGTTCATTTTTTCCTTTCTTTTTTGATGATATAAGTGAGGTTTCAAAAATACTTTTTCACAATATCTAATGTAATACATAGGAAAAAGAGATATGGCAGGCAATAATAGCCTATGGTACAAAAAAGTAGAGGTAAAACCCTTTTATAAAAAACTTTTTTAAAAAAAATAAATCACATTCACAAACTTCAAGGCCTCTCAGAGAAATGGTGCTGCTTGCCAAAGTCCTCTGCAGAGGAGTGTGTGGTAAAAGTGCTACAGGTTCGATTTGTCTTTATGGCCTTGCTCCTTCCTTACTTGTACATCACAACTACCACAAACAGTTACTAAGTTATATCTGAATTTATTAAAAGATTGAAGAAAACAAAAATCAATGGAGAAAGAATTGTAAATGTCAAGTGATATGGCTTTCCCATGATCCAAAGGGAAAGTGCCCCCAAACTTTAACCTTTCCTGCAAGGCCTCTTAGGAAGGTGTCCTCAGATTTATGAGTTTCTCCTTATCAGTTTCTTTATCTACTGTTAGAAACTTTATTTCTTATCCACAAATGAGTCTTATTCCAGAATCTATTTCCTTCCCTCACAGAAGAATATTCTCCCAAGTATGAGTTGAAATTATTTCATGGGAGCTCGAGAAGGACAGTGCAGAATTAGCATTCACACTCCAAGCCTGACAGAAAGATCTAAAATGGGTGTGGCCTTGACAAGCCTCATCTCTAAAAGTCTCTCCAGTGGTGTGAGTTGCAGATGGGCATCCTTAATCTTAGTGTTCAGTGGGTAGCTGTTGGATTACACACAGACACACACACACACAGACACACACACACAATCTCTAACACACACACACACACACACACACATCTCTCTTCTGGGCAAATAATGTTCAGGGACAGCAAAGACGAAATCCATAAGGAAGAAGAGAAACAATTTTCTTCCCTATAATTTTCCAGGCCACTGTTATCCAAAGTTTGTTCTGGTGGTGGTAATTTTTTCATTTACTTCCTCGTTTCCAAATTGCATCTCATAAAGCTACTGGGTATAAAGTAAATAAATAGCTCAGGCATTTCATATCCCTGCTTTTGTAGCTATATGTGATCAAATCAAAGTATGTACATTATTGCTGTTAAATAATGCACCATTCTCTTTTCTGATCTTGGCCGATGGTAATGAAGAGGTAAGGGGAAGGGGATAGATTTTATTTTTCTAGTGAACAATTAAAGAACTGAATTTCTTTGCTTACTGCACATATGGGGATACTGTTTGAAGTAATGGTCAAATAAAATTTGTTTTTTTTTTTAGGATTAGAAGATAAAGACTCTGTGTGCTTAAGAGTATAAAGTAGCTGCTAAACTTGATATAGAATTTTGGCTGTGCAACTAGACCTCACCTAACACAAATGTAGCAAAGAGCTAGACCAATGATATGCACTTTCTTAAAGGATAAACTTTTGTTTAATGATAGATTTAATTATTGATAAAGAAGTAATGGGTTAAGACTATCAAAGCCTAGAGATTGTATATGAATCTGTTATATTGAAGAGTATCTATTTTTCATTCTTCTTGTAACTTTCCCTTTTACAGAAATATTACTGCTTAATTTATTTAATTTTAGACATGCAAAAACATGGAAAGAGCAAGAACACTGACTGGCTAGCAAATGTTAGGGCAAAAGTTGGATATAATTATAGCTTCAGATGATGTCTAATTTTCCTATAGCAACTAGCACAAATCCCTGAAATCAGGACCAAATGAAATCTAAATTTTATACTTGGCCATAGGGATACAAAGTTCCTTTGATATTATATAATCTGTTAAGCTTAAAAAAGTTACGTAAAATATAACTAAATTTGAGATTTTCAACTTTAGTTTTTTATTCTGGATGAAGGTCAGATGTAAAGTTGAATTTTTATTTTTTACTAAGCTATTGATTTTAGAAATTTATATTTCTTGTCATTCTCTCAGTGTTTGGGATAACTGCATACATATTTCATCATCTCTTTTCTTGCATTAATATATTTCTTTGTGTGTGGAAAACTCTTGCCCGTCAGTGATATATATCATGACTGCATATAATTTTGACTGTTTTTCACATAAGTTTCTCAAATGTTAACTCTCTGCTCTAGTAGTTTACATATTCCAGGCAGATGTTATTTTAAATGGTCTGGCCTCATTTATGGGTTGAAATGGTCTGGGTTTCTGGTACAAAGTAAATCACTCACAGATATATCTTGTAAAAAGAAATAAAAGTCTAAAATCAAGTATCCAAGCCTATACCCTATGCTATTAGAATGTAGCCAGTTAATACATGTTAAGCACCTGTAAAGATGTTTTCCTATAGTCAAAGCTCAAGAATTGCTGTGCTGAAGGAGCTGTGATTCCTCCACATCCCAAATAGTTGTGAAATATGATTTTGAACTGTTGCAGTAGATTTCAACCTAAGCAAAGTCTAGGGAGCTTCAGAAAAGAAAAAAAAATCCCATGTTTAGGATTCCTCCAACTAATTAAATCG
Source organism: Cheracebus regulus (assembly GCA_963574635.1). Lineage (NCBI taxonomy): Eukaryota > Metazoa > Chordata > Mammalia > Primates > Pitheciidae > Cheracebus > Cheracebus regulus. The sequence continues at coordinate 8,452 of CAUYQU010018951.1, forward strand.
GAAATTTTAGGGGTGGAACTCAGGGATCAGTTACTTTCCAATTTTTCTTTTTGCAAAAATATCAAGCCTACAGAATATCTATAGAAATAGTAAATCAACACTCACATAACTTGCTCTACCTCTCTGTTTACATAAGTACTAACATATTTTTTATTTTGAAACATTTGAGAATAACTTACTCTCAAATTGTAAAATTTTATACTAAAATATTTCTGCATGTAACTCCTAAGAACAAAGACATTTTTTCCATATGAATATGAAACAAGCTGGGGGCAGTGATTCACTTTGAAAGGCTGAGGCTAGCAGATCAATTGAGGTCAGGAGTCTAAGACCGGCCTGGCTAACATGATGAAACTCCATCACTACTTTAAAAATACAAAAATTAGCCAGGCATGGTAGCTCATGTCTGGAGTCCCAGCTACGTAGGAGACGGGAGACACCAGAATCACTTGAACCGGGAAAGTATAGGTTGCAATGAATCTCAGTGAGCCACAGTGAGCAGAGATTGTGCCACTGCACTCTAGCTTGGGAGATAGTGCCAGACTCTTTCTCAAAAAAAAAAAAAAATCCAACTAAGGAAATTTAATTTAACAATAACATAATAATTATATAATGCACAGATAATACATATCTTTTTTCAAAATTCTCCACTTACTCCAATTGCATCCTTCATAGCTGTTTTTTTTAAAATCAGGATCCAGTCAAATTCACACATGTTTATGTGCCTTGTCTTTTTTCTTTTCTTTTTTTTTAAATAAAAATGTATCACCTTTAATTTGATTTAAATGGAATGCCATAATTAATATCGTTAGGTAAATATACTCATAATAGGAAATATCATTTACGAAGTACTTTTATATTTACTGATTTCATTCACTCTCTAATTATTAATTTTTAATAGGCAAAAATTGTACATATTTATTATATACAACATGATATTTTGAAATGTGTATATATTGTGGAATAGCTCAGTAGAGCTAATTAACATAAGCATTACCTCTCATGCTTATAATTTTTTATAATAAGAACATTTAAAATCTATTCTCTTAACATTTTCAAGAACGTAATAGTTATTAACTACAGTCACTGTGTTTTACAATAAATTTCTTGAACATAATCCTTCTACCTAACTGAAATTTTGTCTTTTGACCAACATTTCCCCAACACCATCCTCTCCCTCACCGTCAGCCCCTGATAAACACCATTTTCTTCTTTATTTCTATGAATTTGACATTTTTAGATCCTATATATAAGTGAGATCATGTGGTATTTATCTTTCTGTGCCTAGCTTATAACATAATGTCCTCCAAGTTCATCAGTATTGTTCGAAATGGCAAGATTTTCTTCTTTTTTTAAGGCTGAGTAGTATTCTACTGTGCTATATATACTATATTTTCTTCATCTACTCATCTGTTCATGGACACGTGGGTGGCTTCCATATCTTGGCTACTGTAAATAATGCTGTAATAAACGTGATTGCAGATATCTCTTCAAAATATTGATTCCATATGCTTTGGATATATACTCAGTAGTGGCATTGCTGGATCATATGGTAGTTCTATTTTTAATTTTTGGAGGAAACTCCATACTGCTTTCCATAATAGCTGTACTAATTTGCATTTCCATCAAGACTGCAGAAGCGTTCCTACTTCATGTCCTCGCCATCCTTACTATTTTTCATCTTTTTGATAATAGCGATTCTAACAGGTGGGAGGTGATATCTCATTAGGTTTGAATATCCATTTCTCTGGTGATTAGTAATGTTGAGCATTTTTTTATGTATGTCTTGGATATTTATATATCTTCTTTCAAGAAATATTTATTTAGGACCTTTAACCATCAAAAAATCAGGTTATTTATTTATTCTGCTATTGAGTTGTAGTAGTTCATCATATAGTTTGGATATTAATCCCTTATCAGATGTATGGTTTGCAAATATTTTCCCCCAGTCTGTAGATTTGTCTCTTCCCTCTGTTGATTGTTTCCTTTGTTGTGCAGACACTTTTTACTTTGATGTAATCTCATTTGTCTTTTTTTGCATTTGTTGCTGTGCTTTGGGGCTATCTCCAAAAAAATTATTGCCCAAAACAATGTCCTGAAGAGTTGTCTCCCAGTAGTTTTACAGTTTCAGGTCTAATGCTTACGCCTTTAATCCATAATGAGTGAATCCTTGTATGTGAGTTTAGGGTCTAATTTCAGTTTTTCATGTGGATATACAGTATTCTCAGCACCATATACTGAAAAGACTGTTCTTTCCCCATTGTGCGTTTTGGCATCTTTGTTGAAAATCAATTGTTTGCAAATGTGTTGATACATTTCTGGGCTCTGTTCTGTTCCATTGGTCCATGTGTCTATTTTTAATGCCAATGTCATGCTGTTCTGACTAAAGTAGCTTTGTAGTATATTTTGAATTCATATGGTATGATACCTCCAGCTTTGTTACTTTTGCTCAAAATTGCTTTGGCTATACAGGGTCTTTTGTGGTTCCATACACAATTTTTAGGATTTTTCTATTTCTGTGAAAAATGTCATCAAAAGTTTGATAGAACTCGCATTGAATCTGTAGATTGCTTTGGTCAATATGGACATTTAAACAATATTAATTGTTTTCTTCCATGAATATGGGATAACTTTTCATTTATTTGTGTCTTCAATTTCTTTCCTCAATGTTTTATGTTTTTATTGTATAGGACTTTCATCTCCTTGCTTAAGTTCATTTTTAAGTATGTTTAATTTTTTTTTGCTATTGTGAACAGCATTGTTTTCTTGATTTCTTTTTCTGATAGTTCATCATTAGTGATGAACTATCACTAGAAATACTGCTGTTTTTTACATGTTGATTTTGTATCCTGCAACTTTACTGAATTTTAAAAATTTGTTTTAACAGTATTCTGGTAGCATCTTTAGGATTTTCTATGGTTAAGATTAGGTTGTCTGCAAATAGGGACAATTTAACATCCTCTTTCCACTTTGGGTGCGTTTCATTTCTTTCTCTTGCCTCATTGCTCTGGCAAGGATTTCCAGTACTATGTTGAATAGAAGTGGCAAAAGTGGGCATCTTTGTTTTATTCTTGATCTTAGAGAAAATGCTTTCATGGTTTGTAAAGTCTCTGTTCACTTCACCTCAGTTTGTGTGTCTTCTCCAAATCTCACTTTTGGAAATTTTTGAAAACGTTTATTCCTAAAATTATCTTTGTTAGAAAAAGTACTTTTCAGACTTCTTGCCTTGAAATTCATAATGAACAAAATTCATGACACACTATTTATTTTAAAATAGAAATGTGCTTCTCTTATGTATTAGTCCTTTATCATCTTGACATGGCATACGAGGCCTCTACTTCCTTTGCCTCAGTTTTCAGTCTCCACTATGCTGCATCCTATGCTCCAGACATTTGGAATTACTTCCTGTCATATTAGCCTCTCTGGATTGACAAAGACTTGTTGTCTTCACCTGAAATTATGTGACCACACTTATTTTACTGATAAACTTCTACACAGCCTCCCAAATACAGTCCTTGTATTGACCCCTTTTGTTGATACCACCTTCAGCAAACAGAGCTGATCATTCCTACTTTTTTTTTCCTTCATAAGTAACCTTTCAATAAATTTGCCCCTATTGGCGAATTTATTTCTACTGGGTTTATTTATTTATTCCATATTCCCTTCCCCTTGGTGTTGTGAGCTCCTTACGGGAAGAAATTTTATTTCTTTAGCTCTAAACCTAGTGCTTTACATGTAGGCAGTATTCTATAAATATCTGACAACTGAATGAAAGCTAGCAAAAACAATTATTAAATAGTGATAAGAACCTAGTTTTCAATTAAGAGCTAGAATAATATTTCAGTCCTTCAAAACAATGCTTCTTAAACTTCAGTCATGGGTTTGGCCATATTTGATATCACATGTTACAGGTACACCTCAGAGATATTGTGAGTTTGGTTCCAGATCACCACAATAAAGCAAATCACAGGATTTTTTTTTGGTTTCCCAGCAAATACAAGTTTTGTTTACAACTATATTGTAGTTTAAGTGTGCAGAAGCATTATGTCTAAAAAAGTAAATAATTAAAATACCTTTTTGCTAAAAATGCTAATGAGCATCATGAGTTAAATTTTTATTGTTAGCAGAAGATCTTGCCTCAATGTTGACAGCTGCTGACTGATCACAGTGGTGGTTGCTGAAAATTGGGGGTGCTGTGGCAATTTCTCAGAATAAGGCAACAATAAATTTTACCATATTGAATGACTCTTTTTTTTCACAAAAGTTTTCTCTGTAGTATAAGATGTTGTTTAATATCATTTTACTCACAACAGGGTGTTTTTTGAAAAATTGGAGTCAATCATTTAAAACCCTGCTGCTGCTTTATCAACTAACTTTATGCAATATTCTAAATTCTTTGTTGTCATTGCAACAATGTTCCCGGGCTCTTCACCAAGAATAGATTCTATCATATGAAACCACTTTCTTTGTGCATGCATAAGAACCAACTTCTCATTTATTCAAGTTTATCATGAAATTTTAGCAATTCTGTATCTTCAGGCTCCATTTCTAATTCTAGTTCTTTTGTTATTTTTACCACATCTGCAGTTACATCCTTCACTTAAGTCTTGAATATTTTAAAGTCATTCATGAGGGTTGGAATCAACTTCTTCCAAATTCCTGTTAATGTTGACATTTTGACCTCCATCCATGAATCATGAATGTTCTTGATGGCATCTAGAATGGTGAATCTTTTCCAGAAAGTTTTCAACTTACTCTCCCCAGATCCATCAAAAGAATCACTATCTATGACAGATATAGTCTGTCAAAGGGTATTTCCTAAACAATAAGATTTAAAATTTGAAATTACTACTTGATCCATTGGCTGCAAAATTGATGTTGTGTTAGCAGACATGAAGACAGCATTCATCTTCTGGTATGTCTCCATCAGAGCTATTGAGCACATTATCAAAGAGCAGTAATATTTTGAAAGAAATATATATTTTTTTCTGAACAGTGTGTCTCAACAGGAAGTTTAAAGTGTTCAGTAAACCATGCTGTAAACAGATGTGCTGTCATCCAGGCTTTCTTGTTCCATTTATAGGGCACAAGCAGAATAGATTTAGCATCATTCTTAAGGGTCCTTTGATTTTCAGAATGTTAAATGAGCACTGACTTCAACTTAAAGTCACCAGCTGCATTTACCCCTAAGAGAGTCTCTGACCTTTGAAACCAAGCATTTACTTCACCTCTCTAACTAGGCAAGTCCTAGATGGCATCTTCTTTCAATAGAAAGCTGTTTCATCTATATTAAAACTCTGTTGTTTAGTGTAGCCACCTTCATGAATAATCTTAGCTAGATCATCTGACTAACTTGCTGCAGCTTCTACATTAGCACTTGCTGCTTCATCTTGCACTTTTCTGTTATGAAGACAGCGTCTTTCCTGAAATCTTATGAACCAACCTCTGCTAGCTTCCAACTTTTCTTCTGCAGCTTCCTCACCTCTCTATCTTCATTGAATTGAAGAGAGTTAGGGCCTTGCTCCAGATTAGGCCTTGGCATAGGGACTACTGTGGCTGGTTTTACTGATTCAGAACACCCAAACTTTCTCCATGTTGGCAGTAAGCTTCACTTTAAAAGAAAATCATTTGTGTATTCACTAGAGTAGCACTTTTAATTTTCTTCAAGATCTCTCCCTTTGCAGTCACAACTTGAATAACTATTTAGCACAAGAGGCCAAGTTCTCTACCCATTTCAGCTTTTGCCATACCTTTCACACTAAATTTAATTATTTCCAGTTTTTGATGTAAAGTGAGAGACCTGTGACTCTCCTTTTACTTGACCACTTAGATGCTATTGTATGGTTATTAGCTGGCCTAAGGTCAGTATTGCTGTGTCTCAGGGAATAGGGAGGCCTGAGAAGAGGGAGAGAGATGGGGAATAGCTGTTAGTAGAGCAGTCAGAACACACACATTTACCGGTTAAGTTTGCTGTCTTCTATGGGTGTGGTTTGTGGTGCTCCAAAACAATTACAATAGTGATATCTGGGTCAAATGGTATTTTTAGTTCTAGATCCTTGAGGAATCTCCACACTGTTTTCCACAATGGTTGAACTAATTTACACACCCACCAATAGCGTAAAAGCTTTCCTATTTCTCGATATCCTCTCCAGCATCTGTTGTCTCCTGAGTTTCTTGGTGTGAGATGGTAACTCAATGTGGTTTTGATTTGCATTTCTCTAATGACCAGTGATGATTATTTTTTTCATGTTTGTTGGCTGTATAAATGTCTCATTTTGAGAAGTGTCTATTCATATCCTTTGTCTACTTTTTGATGGGGTCGTTTATTTTCTTCTTGTAAATTTGTTTAAGTTCTTTGTAGATTCTGGATATTAACCCTTTGTCAAATGACAGACTGCAAAAATTTTTGCTTAGGATTGTCTTAGCTACATGAGCTCTTTTTTGGTTCCATGTGGAATTTAAGGATAAGAAAGTCAATAGTAGCTTTATGGGGCTAGCATTGAATCTACAAATTACTTTGGGCAGTATGGCCATTTTCACGATATTGATTCTTCTTAACTATGAGCATGGAATGTTTTTCCATCTGTTTGTGTCCTCTCTTATTTCCCTGAGCAGTGGTTTGTAGTTCTCCTTTAAAAGGTCCTTCACATCCCTTGTTAATTGAATTCCTAAGTATTTTATTCTATTTGCAGCAATTGTGAATGGGAGTTCGCTTATGATTTGGCTCTCTGTCTGTTATTGGTGTATAGGAATGCTTGTGATTTTTGCACATTGATTTTTGTATCCTGAGACTTTGCTGAAGTTGCTTATCAGCTTAAGGAGATTTTGGGTTGAGATGATGAGGTCTTCTAAATATACAAACATGTCATCTGCAAATAGAGACAATTTGACTTCCTCTTTTCCTAGTTGAATACGCTTTATTTCTTTTTCTTGCCTGATTGCCCTGGCCAGAACTTCCAATACTATTTTGAATAGGAGTGGTGAGAGAGGGCATCCTTATTTTGTGCTGGTTTTCAATGGGAATGCTTCCAGTTTTTGCCCATTCAGTGTGATATTTGCTGTCTGTTTGTCATAAATAGCTCTTATTATTTTGAGATACATTCCTTCGATACCTAGTTTATTGATGGTTTTTAGCATAAAGGGCTGTTGAATGTTGTTGAAGGCCTTCTCTGCATCTATTGAGATAATCATGTGGTTTTTGTTGTTGGTTCTGTTTATGTGATGGATTACGTTTATAGATTTGCATATATTGAACCAGCCTTGTATCCCAGGGATGAAGCCTACTTGATTGTGATGGTTAAGCTTTTTGATGTGCTGTTGGATTTGGTTTTCTAGTATTTTACTGAGGATTTTTGTATCAATGTTTATCATGGATATTGGCCTGATATTTTCTTTTTTAGTTGTGTCTCTGCCAGGTTTTGGTATCAGGGTGATGTTGGTTTCATAAAATGAGTTAGGGAGGATTCCCTCTTTTTCTATTGTTTGGAATAATTTCAGAAGGAATGGTACCAGCT
>CAUYQU010018952.1:0-10547 GCA_963574635.1 Cheracebus regulus
TTGCCACAACCCATGTCAATTTTTTGGTCCCTTTTTTCTTCTAGGTGTTTTACATTTTAACATATTAAATTTAAATATTTTTTTTTTTTTTTTTTTTTTTTGAGATGGAGTTTTGCTCTGTTGCCAGGCTGGAGTGTGGTGGTGTGATCTCGGTTCACTGCAACCTCTGCCTCCCGGGTTCAAGTGATTCTCTTTCCTCAGCCTCCAAGTAGCTGGGATTACAGGTGCATACCACCACACCCAGCTAATTTTTGTATTTTTAATAGAGACGGGATTTCACCATGTTGGTCAGGCTGGTCTCGATCTCTTGACCTTGTGATCTGCCCACGTCAGCCTCCCAAAATGCTGGGCTTATAGGCCTGAGCCACCACATCTGACCTTACACTTGAATCTTTAATCCATTTTGAGTTGATTTTTGTGTATGGTTTAAGATAAAGGTTTACTTTTATTCTTTTGCATGTGGATATGCAGTTTTCTCAATACCAGTTATTGAAGGTACTGCCCTTTCCTCACTTTCTGTATTCTTGGAGCCCTGGTAGAAGATTAGTTGGCCATATATCTGGGTTTAACAATATATTGTTTCATTTTCTTGCTTTTGAGCTTTATAGAAATGGTATCTTAGTGTCAGAAGTCTTGTATAACTTTTCACTGAACACGTTTCTAAGATTCATCCATGTCCTTTCTTATACTTTATTATTTTCCCTGTTATAGAATCTTCTGTTGTATGATCATACCACAATTTATGCATTCTCCTCTTGTTGGACATTTGATTATATTTACTTTATTGCTATTATGTGCAGTGCCACCATGAACACTTTTCTACCTGTCTTCTGGGGCCTGTGTGTGAGTCTCTCCAGGCTATGTTTCTAGAATGAAATAGATTATTCTTAGGGTCTGTGCTTATATAGCTTAATGCAAAATTGTTTTTCCATGTAATAATGCATACATTCTACGTTCTCACCTGTGAGATGTTAATACGAGTTAAAGAGTTGGGGAGGGGATCTGTGATGAAAGTAGGGGAGGTCTTCCTGGAAAAGGTTTGGCAGGTGAAGAGGCCCTGCTGTGAGAGCTGGCCACGTGGCAGTTAGGAGACCAGTGAGACAGGAACAGCAGGAGATGAATTCCGGGAGGTAAGGCTCAGGGGGCGGGAGTTGTGTAGGAGTTTTTTGGCCATTTCAAGGGCACTGACTTTTATTAGGGGATTGTAGCTGAGGAGCATCAAGATCTGCCATCAGTCTTTAAAGCTGTCTCTGGCTATAGTGTTGGTAAATTACAGAGGGGGAAAGGGCAAAAGCCAGAGGCAGCTGCTAGACTCCTGCCAGGGCCCACTGTGGGTGCAGTGAGGGGCATAGAGATTTTGGATGTTTCTTGATGCTACCACCAAGATTTGCTTACTGGTTAAATGTGGGATGTGAGGAAAGGAGAGAACCCAAAGGCGACTCTATTTTTGGATAAGTTGGATAGCTGGAATTGCTTTTAACTGAGATCAGAAAGAGTGGCGTTAGGCCGGGTGTGGTGGCTCATGCCTGTAATCTTAGCACTTTGGGAGGCCAAGGCAGGAGAATTGCTTGAACCTGGGAGGCGGAGGTTGCGATGAGCTGAGATAGTGCCACTGCCCTCCAGCCTGGGCAACAAGAGCGAAACTCTGTCTCAAAAAAAAAAAAAAAAGGTCTGGCATTAGAGAATGGGATGCCTCTGTACCTGAGTGGAGTTGTTGAGTTGGCATTTGACTTTATGAGGCTGTAGTTCAGGGAGAAGTATGAGTTAGAGATAGAAACTTGAGAGTTATTAGCATACAGGTGGTAATTAAAATCCTGAGACTGGATGAGAGTGTTAGGGGAGCAAGTGTAGACAGAGAAGGGGTCCAAGTACCTTGGGGACACCAATGTCCAGAGGTTAGGGAGGTGAAGAGCAGCAGAGGGTACCCAGGGGAATTTACAGCCTGAGAGGAGGAAAACCAGGAAGCCAGCGAAGAATGTGTTTCCGGGAGGAGGGCGGGATCCCCCACCAGAGGCTGCTGATGACTGACGGAAGGACTGGGAATTCAGCGTCCAATTTAGAAACATGAAATCAGTGGTGACCTCACAGAAACAATTTGGAGCAGTGGTAGGGGCCACTCAGGGAGAGAAATGAAAATAGTGAGTGAAATAGCAAGCTCTTTGAAGCAGTATTTTATGTAGAGGAGCAGAGAAATAGGGCCGTTGGTGGTGGGGAAAGAGAAGTGCTTTTGTTTCCTTAAGAGGTGAATATAACAATGTTTATGTGCTGATGGAAATGACTTCATTGAGGGGAGTTTTGAAGTCATAAATGGGTGGTATTTGCTGACTGGCATCCTAGCATAGGTGAGAGTGTGTGGAATTTAGGGCACAAGTGGTTCTAAAAGGTTCTAGAAGGAGCACTGATAGGTAGGTGCAGGTAGGTGGGTGGATATGGGAGGTCATAGAAGTTCTTTTCTAATTTATTCTGTTCTTTTAAGGAAAGAGGAGATAGAGTGAGGATGGGGGTGGAAGTGTTGGCAATGTGAGGACTGAATATATGAGCATCTGTCTGGGTAAGAGGCTTTGTAAGTGCACTGTGGCAGTGCTGTAAGATTGCTGGGCTTGCTGAGTGCGCCCTCGAGGTTGGCGATCATGAATTGACAGTGACGGCAGTCCACATGGCTGTGTTTTCCGCCTGGTACTGTACTGTGATGTGAAGAACCACTTCAGACTGTGCCTGATCAGATGAGATTCAGGGATTGTCATTCTGCAGATACAGTTTTTGTAAAATGATGTTTCCATGATTATATTTTTTATCTGCAGTAGCTGTATAATGTTTATTTTTAAATTTGAGGAAACATACTTTTAGTTACATTACGTTTCATTACACTGGATTATATGGGCGAAAGTAATGGGCTGTCAAGAATTATTACTACTTCTCACTACTCGCTGGATTTGTCACTGTGGTGGGTCTGGTTGCTTTGCTGAGTCTCACTTTCTTCGTGGGAGTACTCTCTTGTGTATTGGAACTTTTCTTCCTGGGATAGCTTTTTATACATATTTAGTTTTACACATAGGTAGTTTTATACATAACGTAAAATTTACATTTTCACTATATTTAAGTGTACAGTTCTGTGACATAAAGTACATTCAACTGTTGTGTAGCCATCACCATCGTTCATCTCCAGAACATTTTTCTCTTCCCAAACTGGAACTCTGTACTCTGTGTACTCTGTACACTGATTCCCCATTTTCTACTTTCTCCAGGCCCTGGCAATCACCATTCTGCTTTCTGTCTCTATAAATTTGACTCCTCTGGGTAGCTCATATAAGTGGAATCATACAGCATCTGTCCTTTGTGTCTGACTTATTTCACAGAGCATAATGTCTTCATGGTCTATCTGTGTCGTAGCATGCATCATACTTTGATTCCTTTTAAAGGCTGAGTAATATTGCATTGTTTAGCTAGATTATGTTTGGTTATCCATTAATCTTTTGATGAACAATTGGATTTTTTTCACCTTCTCTTTTGTGAATAATGCTGCTGTGAACATGGGTGTACAAATATCTGTTTGAGTCCCTGCTTTTAATGGTTTTGGAAGTGGAATTTCTGTATCATATGATAATTCTTAAGTTTTTGAGGAACTACCATGCACTTTTCCACAGTGGCTGCACCATTTTACATTTTCACCAGTAGTGCCCGAGGGTTCCAATTTTTCCACATTCTCTCCAACACTCATTAACGGGCCTTTAAAAATAATACCCATCGTAATGGATATAAAGCGGTACTTCATTATGAGTTTGACTGTGAGATCGCTTTTTGACTAATTCTGGTACCACTTCCTTTGGGATTCAGTTTACTACTATAAATTATATGAGGCGTAGAGTAGGAAACCAAACCATAATTTTTATCCTGGCTTGAACTTTTGCGCACAGTTTGTATATTGTGACAGGGTGTTAAATTCAGAGATGTGGCAGTGACCAGGGGATGTGCCTTAAGGGTGAAATGGAGGCTCTTCTGTATTGTGGTGATTAAGAAGGGGCACTGGGGTAGGGACAATAATATTGGATGCCTTGATGGCAGCTACTTTTCTTCATGCCATTTTGTTCTCTGTTTTCCAAGACCTAGGCTTTCCCTTGAAATCTCAAATTTATTTTAATTGAATGAGTTTGATTATATATGAGGAAAGTAATCATTTTATGCTATTAATGAAAGTTCAGTATTTAAGTAGTTGACTATAATGTATAGGAGAAAGAAAAGGCAAAAGAGTAGTATCTACTCTTTTGGAATATGGAAGACGAGTATTCTGTCCTTCCCATATTCACTGGTTATAGTTTTTAATTTTTTAATAAAGTCTTTTACTTTCCAATCATTTGCTGGTGGCTTCTTAACCTGGAAAGTGACTCATGTGATACTCCAGAGGCCACATAATAAAGCCCCTGGGTAACGTGAAAATTTAAAATTCATTTTTAATGTATGTAATCTCTTAAAGAATGAATGCTTCTCACAGTGATAGATACAGCATGTTAAGAAGTGTCTATTCAAGTCTTTTCCTAGTTAGTCCTTTGTTAGATACATAGTTTGCACGTATTTTCTTCTTCTCTGCAGCATATCTTTTCAGTCTCTTCATAGTGTCTGTTGCAGAGCAAAAGGTTTTATTCTGATGAAATCCAGTTTATTTTTGTTTTGTTTTATGGATCGTGCAATGGGTATTATGACTGAGAACTCTGCCTTGGCCCCAGGTCATATAGGATTTTCTCCCTTTTTTCTAAGTTTATAGTTTTATTATTTTACTTTTAGATTTATGATATGTTTAGGGTTAATTTTTAAGGTATAAGGTTTAGGTCAAGGGTAGTTTTTTTTGCCTTTAGATGTGTAGTTGCACCGGGATCGTTTGTTGGAGAGACTGAGTATCCTTTCTCTGTTTAATTGTTTTGTACTTTTTTCAAAAATTAATTGGCCATGATGGAAACAATCCGAAGTACATGGGTAGATGAATGTAGATAATGTGTGGTTTATACATATTCAACTCTAAGAAGGAATGAGGTAGTACACATGTTATAACATGGATAAACCTTGAAAACATTATGTTAAGTGAAAGGTGATCACTAAAGACCGCATATTATATGATCTCATTTAAATGAAATGTCTGGAATAGGTAAATCTATAGAGACAGAAAGTAGATTGGGGTTGCTTAGGGCTAGGAAAAAACGGGGGTTAAGGGCCTGATGGTTTAAAGGGTATGAGGTTTCTCTTTGTGGTGATAAAATGTTGTAATATTGACTGTGGTGATGGTTGTACATATCTGTGACTATACAAGAAACCATTGAATTAGATACCTTTAATGGGGGGGTTGAATGCTCTGTGAATTCTCTCTCAAAAAATTGTTTAAAAATAATTAATTTGGGCTGGGAGCAGTGGCTCACAGCTGTAATCCCAGCACTTTGGGAGGCTGTGGCAGGCAGATCACGAGGTCAAGAGATTGAGACCATCCTGGCCAACGTGGTGAAACCCTGTCTCTACTAAAAATGCAGAAATTAGCTGTGGGCATGATGACACACGCCTATAGTCTCAGCTTCTCGGGAGGCTAAGGCAGGAGAATTGTTTGAACCTGGGAGGCAAAGGTTGCAGGTGAGCTAAGATCGTGCCAATGCACTCCAGCCTGGTGACAGAGTGAGACTCTGTTTCCAAATAATAATAATAATAATAATAATAATAATAATAATAATAATAATAATAATAATAATTTGACTGTATTTGTGTTGGTGTAATTCTGGACTCTGTTCTGTTCTTTTGACTTAAGTGTTTATTCCTTTGCCAATACCACACTGTTTTGGTTACTGTAGATTTATAATAAGTCTTAAAATACATAGTGTGATTCTTTTGATTTCTTTTTTATCCAAAAATATTTTTAGCTGTTCTAGTTCCTTTACCTTTCCATATAAATTATATCATTAACTTATATGTACCTACAAAAAAAAATTCCTGCTGGGATCTTGACTGGAATTGCATTAAATATATAGATCAATTGTGGAGAATTGCTTTCTTATGCTGAAACTTTTAATGCACAAATATGGTATTTCTGTACATTTACTTATCTATTTAGAGACAGAGTCTCGCTTTGTCACCCAGGCTGGAGTACAGTGGTGTAATTTCGGCTCACTGCAGCCTCCACCTCCTGTGTTCAAGCAATCCTTCTGCCTCAGCCTCCCGAGTGTCTGGTAGTGCAGGTGCGCACCACCATGCCCAATGTATTTTTAGTAGAGATGGGGTTTCACCATGTTGTCCAGGCTGGTCTCAAACTCCTGACCTCCAGTGATCTGCCCACCTTGGCCTTCCAAAGCACTGGGATTACAGGCATGAGCTACCATGCCTGGCCTGTCTCTACATTTATTTATGTTGTCTTTGATTTTTTTCTTCAGAGTTTTATAGTTTTCAGCATATAGACCTTATACAGGTTTTGTGAGATTTATAACTATTTCTTTTGAGGGGAATAGTTATAAAAAGGTATTGTAAATGATAGTTTATAAAATTTTGATTTTTAACTGTATGTTACTAGTATATAGAAATATGATTCATTTTTGTATGTTGACCTTGTATCCTGTGACCTTGCTGAAGAACTTATTAATTCTAGGAGTTTGTTTGTTTGAAGATTCCTTGAGATTTTCTTTGTAGGCAGTCATGTCATCTGAATAGGAACAGTAGAATTGTCAGTAGTATTTCCTTACCCTTTTAATGCCTGTAGGGTCTGTAGTGATAGCTCCTTTTTTAAATTCCTAATAGTGATAATTTGTGTTTGTGTGTGTATGTGTGTGTGCATGCACGCACGCGTGTGTGCTGACTCATATGCGTGTGCGCTCACGCTCTCTCTCTCTGTCTCTGTCTTGCTAGTGGTTTATCATTTTATTGACCTTTCAAAGAATCAGCTTTTGGTTTCATTGATTGTTTTTCTATAGATTTTTTTTTTAGTCAATTTCATTGATTTCTGTTTTTTGTTTGCTTCTTTCCACTTGTGTTTGGTTTATTTTGCCTTTTTTTCCTTTTAGTGTTAAGTTAGAAGCTTAGATTATTGATTTTTAGATGTTTCTTGTTTTCTGAAATGACAGTGCTGTAAATTTTCCTCCAAGTGTTGCTTTAACTGTATTCCACAAATTTTGGTATGTTGCATTTTCAGTTCAAAATATTTTCTAACTTTCCTTGAAGCTTTCTTTTTAACCTATGAATTATTTAGATCATCTTTGGAGACTTTCCTATTATCTTTCTGTTACGGCTTTCTAATTTAATTATATTGTGGTCACAGAGCATATGTTGTATGATTTCAGTTTAAAAAAAAATTTTTAAGATTGTGTAGGATACAGTCTGCCTTGGTGAATGTTTCATGTACACTGGAAAATAATATTATTTTACTAGTGAGTGACATGTTCAGTAAATGTCAGTTATATTCAAGAGTTTTCATGGTGTTTTCAGTTCTATATCTGTGGTGATTTTTTGTTTATTCCTTGTATCTATTACTGAGAGAGGAACCTTGAAGTCTCTGACTATCATTTTGGTATAGACCATTTGCATTTAATGTAATTACTTAAGTTTTGGTTTAGATCTGTCATCTTATTTTTATTAGAGTTGCTTTAATTATCTTTGTCAAATTATTCTAACACCTGAGTCATCTTGTTAGTGTTATCTCTAGATTTTTTTCCATATGATCTGGAGGTTTCATGGTTTTTCATATGTTTAGTAATTTTGGATTCTATCCTAGCTGTTTTGAATATTACAGTATGAAACTCCGAATCTTGTTTAAATCCTGTGGAGAATGTTGATGCTGTTGTCCAGCACACAGTCAGCCTGGTTAGGTTGAGGGCTCGCGTTCTGACTTAGCTTCTGTGGGTGCTGGTTCTGCTATCAGTTTTGTCTTCACCTTTTTGCCATGCCCTTTGGACCTATGCTGCATATGTTCCATCTGTTGGCCCCTTTGGGACCTGGGCAGTGGCGACTCTGTGTGTTCAGTCCTGAAAGTCTGTAGTATGCTGATTAACATCAGATCCATGCATGTGCAGCTTGGAGGTGAGCCCAGGAGTTCATAAACAGCTTTCTGAGGCCGCCTTCCTGCATCCCTCCCTCTCTGGAATCTCCTCAGTATTCACGGTCTGCTGTCCTGGAGTTCTGTTTTATTCTGTGACCAGAAAGCTGGCGCCTGTTCTGCTGCCCACCTTGTTGACTGCTGCTGCATCTGGTTACAGTTGGGAGGAGGACCAGAGGGAGGAACATTAGTAAACTGATCATTGTTCAGTGTTACTTCTCTCTGAATCTACCTGCTACTTTTTCCCTGTAGAGTTTTCAAATATCTGCTTTATGCATTCTGTCCAGGTTTTACAGCTATGTTCAGTGGTGGAGGGAAGAGTGTCCCTGATTCATTCTATCCAGAACTGGGACTGCTATGTGACTTTTAAGATTAAGTATAGATTTCCCCATGAGGTGAATGATTATTATATTATTGCAATTTATTTTTGGCAAGTGATTCACTCACGTGCTTAGCCCAGTTGTACGTTTACTAGAATATCTGGTGTGTTTTGTACCAAAGAACTGTTATCATTTTAGTTGCATGCTTTTTTCCCTCATACAGATGAGGTGTTTGCTGTTCTTCAGAACTTTGTCATGTCTACTACAGAGAGCATTTCTGAATTTATTCTCAGAAGACTTACTATGAATGAGCTGAATAGTGTAAGTACTCATTGGAATAACTTTCTTTTTCATTTCTTTCATTTTCACCAATACAACACAGAAATGGCTCTTACTAAAGTTGTCAGTGACTGTTTTGTCATAAACATAATGGATACTTTCCAAACCATGTGATGGTTATATTACAGACAAGGACAAGGTTAGGCAGTGACTGTGCATTCAGCACAATTATGGCGCATTTCACAATAGGGTCATCTGTCTCCCCACCTGGATTATGAGACCTTAACACAATAAGGCTTAGTAATGAAGAGTTAAATAACTTGTCCTTTGTCACAGAGCTAGTGAAAAATAGAGCTGAACCCATTTTATTCTAGGTGCATGAGTCAAAAAGATTTGCATTTAATGCTGTCCCTCTTACTGGCTCTGAGCTATTGGGCAAGTTGTTTAACCTCTCTGAAACTTAGTTGTCTTATGAAAGTGGGACAGTGATTTTTTTTGTGAAAAGTGATTTTTGCAAATAATAGTAGTCATTGCTGTAACCATTATCGTTATTATTTCTGATGTACTAGCCCTGGAATGTAAGAATTGATAGATGGTAATTTTTGCCATCTGAGGTCTCTCTCACAGGTGGGGAGACAGATGACTCAATTGTGAAATGCACCATAATTGTGCCGAATGCACAGTCACTGTGGAAGCACAGAGAAGGAAGTCCTTAGCTCTGCATGGGAGGTTATGGAAGGCTGCTTGGAGAAAAGGACTTACTTTCTCATCAGTGTCTCGTGGTAGTCCTTTAAGGAAACCTTTCCTGCCTGAAGGCTTGTAGTTTTGTGAAAATCATGAACTTTGCTTGTACCCGTAAGTGTTTTAATCCTTGTCTTAGGTTTCAGATCTGGATCGTTGCCATTTATACCTGCTGGTGTTAACCGAGCTTATAAATCTGCATTTGAAGGTTGGGTGGAAAAGGGGTAACCCTATTTGGAGAGTTATTTCTCTTTTGAAAAATGCATCCATTCAGCATCTTCAAGAGATGGACAGTGGACAGGTAAGTCTCTTTGATTCAAGATTTGTAGTTATCTTGAATAAGGCATACAGGAAATACATATTCAGTTGTTACACGTTATTTTGATACCATACAAAGCATTTACTAAAATTCAGATTTAAAATAATACCCTCTGGTGATAAGATGTGGTTAAGATTGATACTCTTTTTTTTTTTCTTTTTATTTTTTTTGAGACAGAGTCTTGCTCTGTTACCCAGGCTGGAGTGCAGTGGCATGATCTTGGCTCACTGTAACCTCTGCCTCCTGTGTTCAAGCGAGTCTCCTGCCGTAGCCTCCTGAATAGCTGGGATTATGGGCGCACACCACCATGCCTGGCTAATTTTTGTATTTTTAGTAGAGACGGGATTTCACCATGTTGGCCAGGCTGGTCTTAAACTCCTGACCTCGGGATCCACCCACTTTGGCCTCCCAGAGTGCTGGGATTACAGGTGCTAGTCTTAATATAATATTAAACGTATAAGAGGCATCGATTTTAAAACCCTTTAGATACAGACATTTGACCTGTGCTAGGTCTTTTGCCCAAGCATGCCCAGTACAGGACATTTTATTAGTCTGACATCAGAGCCCTCCATGCTTGGCTTCCTACCACATTTTCTAGCCTGCCTGTCCACTGTCCACTGCCTTTCCCCTCCTTGCCACAGTGCCGTGACATTGCAACCACTCTAGGCTGCATAGAGTTTTACAAATCACAAGCACATGTCATATATTTCTCATAGAGGCTGTCATTCAGTCTGGTCCCTCCATGGAAAATGAGTGCCCTCTCCTCCAATATACACTTGTCAGCATCTGGTCCCTCCTTTATGGACCAGCTGGAATCTCTTTTCTCTTAGAGGTC
>CAUYQU010018953.1:0-82800 GCA_963574635.1 Cheracebus regulus
GATAGCATGGGGAGAAATGCCAGATATAGGTGAAGGGGAGGAAGGCAACAAATTACACTGCCACGTGTGTACCTATGCAACAATATTGTATGTTCTTCACATGTACCCCAAAACCTAAAATGCAATAAAAAAAAAAGAAGAAGAAAAAAAAAGAGGCTCCAGAGAGCTCCCTTGCCTCTTCCACCATGTGAGGATGCAACAAGAAGACTGCCATCCGTGAGCCAGAAAGCAGGCCCTCACCAGACGCTGAATTTTCGGGCCCCTTGATCTTGGACTTCTCAGCCTCCAGAGCTGTGAGAAAAAAATATCTGCAGTGTAAGCCACCCAATCTGTGGTCTTCAGTGATAGCAGCCTGAACCAACTAAGACGTGGCATAAAGAAGTGAAGCAACTGCCCCAATAGAAAGTCGAGCGGCCGGGAGACAAAACCAGGAGTTCTGATTCAATAGTGCCTGCCTTCAGTCACTGCATTTTACAAACTCCCAGGCCATAGAAGCTGGCAGTGGTCATGGGAGGCACTGCACTGTGGGATGGTGTTGGCTTCGGTGTCAGCCAGACCTGGGTTTGAAATCCTGGCTTGGGACCTCGAGCAAGCCACTGTACTTCTCTGATGTTCAGATTCCTTGCCTGTCAAATGCAGAGAGGAACAGCAACTCCATACACTGTTTTAAAGACTTAGTCAGTTGATAAGTACTTAGTTTTTAGCACATATGAAGCACTCAGAAAATGACAGTGATTGTCACTATTGCTCTGTGTTGTGGTGATGTGGCCTTTCAGCCAGACACCGGAAGGCCCCCAGGGTCATCAGAATTGCGCATCTGACATAAATCCAGGCTTCCCCGCCAGGACATCAGGCTCCAGCAATTTCACTAATGCTCACTCCATCTTTCACAACCTTGCAGGAATATCAAACAGATCCACCCTCTACCAATGGTTTCCTGTCCCTCAGCCATGAAGTCTTTTCATCTTTGTGACTGTGCTTGAGTGATGGGGAGTGGATGAGGGCTGGGCTGTTCCATGTGGGAAAGAGAAGCTGAACGCTTCCCTGTTCTCGTCCTCCTCAAATCCAAACTTCTGCTGCTCAGCTGGGAGTGCCTTAGCAAGGAAAACACAAATTATCTTTTCATCCTGTAGCTGTTTCTTTTTGGCTTTGGTCAGAGTTGGCAGAATTGCTGTAGGTTTACAGCCAGAATCACAAGGCAGTTACCACACACGAATACATACACCAGCTTTGTTTCTGAATCGTTTCAGCCACTCAGCTTATAAATTCCCTGTCCTCTAACTTTTTACCACCTGCTCTCTTCCTACCCACAAGGAAGCCCAAATCCAGTTCGGTTGGACAGATATTCACTAAATGAGTGAGTTTCCAGACCCAGGCCTGGAGCTGCTGCTGGGAGACTCAGGGACAGTTCCAGATGAATCCCTGCACCTGAGAAACGCAGCCTTAGGCAGGTCACACCTGGTCACTCTGCTTTCAACCTTCCGTGGTGTGATGGAGACAGCTAGCTGCTCATCAGATGTGTCCTCCTCATCCAGGCACGCAGCTGAGACACATCCCCAGCCTCCTTCGCAATTAGGCATGACCGTGTGTTACAGGATTGCATTCTATTCCACAAAAAATTCATATGTTGAAGTCTGAACCCTCAGAACCTCAGAAGGTGACTTATTTGGAAATAGAGGTTTTGTAGACTTAATTAGCTAAAGTGAGGTCAAACTGGAGAAGCGTGGGCCCCTAAGGCAATATGACTGACATCTTTATAAAAAGGGGAAACTTAAAGATACACACACAGAGAATGCCATGTGAATACGAAGGCAGAGATCGTGGTGATGCTTCTCCAAGCCAAACCATGTCAAACATCACTGATAAACCACCTGACACTGGGGGAGAGGCATGGAACAGACTCGACCCCAGCACCCCCAGAAGGAACCGATCCTGCCAACACCCTGATCCTGGACTTTCTAGCCTCCAGAACTGTGAGACAATCCATTTCTCTTATCCAAGACATCCAGTCTGGGTGACGTGGAAGCTGTATGTTGAAGAGGCCATGGCCTCCATCAGCCTGGGTCTCTGTGTGACTGCATGCAGCAGAGCCACCCATCCCTAATACCAGATGGATTGAAATAACAGACATGGACTCCTATTTAGTAAGCCACTGAGACTTGGGGATTTTTCTTGACAATCCTATTTAAAATGGCCAGCCTTTATTTCCCTTCCTAGCATTTATCACAATTTATAATAATGTTTTTGGTTTGCTTACTTGCTTATTTTCTGCCTCTGCCACTAAGTAGTAAGTTTTACAAAGGCGGGAGCACTCCTGTCTGTTAACTGTTGCTAGGCCAGTGCGCCACAAATGGCCTAATGCCTAGCAAGCCCTCCTTCCATATTTCTGGATGGGATATTCCTTTTTTGTTTGAGAAACGGCCAGGAAAGCAGGCAATGGCTACTCACTGTGACATAAAATGACCAGGTCGTGAGCAGCCCTGGGGACCACTGTCTTTGAAGGGAAGAAAAGAAGAACAGAAAACCTCAGGGCAGGAATGATCCCCCATCAGAGTTTGAGAAGATAAACTGGAGTTTCAGTGAGGCAGAGTGAGTGTGGGACGGGGTTGGATAGGATCGCATTACAGCAAAAGACACGGCTCAGACAGGGCCAGGGAGGAGTGTAGGACCCTGTGTGTTCTGAGAGCGGGAGGGCGGATTATGTGGCCATGTGCAGGAAGAGGTAATATCAAGCAATGCAGCTGGAGAAAGTTGGAGGAGCTGAACCTTGAGGGACCTGAAAGCTCAGATGAATTTTCACTTAATCCACCCACTGCCGAGCCTCTGAGATCACACCTCATAGAAAGAAACACATTGTACCTCACAATCCAGGGCACACCCATTCATGTCTTAATAGAAGAGAAACTGCAGTCTCAATAAATGGCACTGGCTCTTAACATTAGGAAACAACCAGTTTGGTGTTTTCAATTCTAATCCACGCAACACATTTTTAAATGCTGATCTCTTTCACTAAGTAGATTTCACTATAACTGTGGGTTATGACCCAGAATTGGAAAATCACTGCTGCTGGCCATGGAACTGAGTGCTAAAGCTTTAAAAGACTGAAGAGTCCTTTGGGTGGACGCTGAGCCTGGGAGGGAGCCAAAGAGAGCACGGACGGAGAGCAGCAGGGCCAGCTCCAGGGAGGTGAGCCCATCACAGGCAGTGGTTGCAGAAGGCAGATCCCGGGGTGACATCCTGTGAGCAGGGGTGGGCCCGGCGATTTGCAGGAACTCAAGTGTAGCAAATACACTTTCTAAGGGTTTGGCTGAGCAATGTGGGGAGTTCTAGGCCAGGCTGCAGGTAGCTATGTGCCCTTCTTGGGGGATCTTGCTGATGGATGCTTGGCCAGCATCTATGGAAAAGAGGGTTTGCTGAGGTGATGGGTAGGACCAGAGATATAGAAAGGCGGTGTGTGAGCACATCAGCCTTGAGGCGGCCAGTGTCTCAGCACTACCCTCAAGGGGACTGAGGGTATGCCCTCAACACAAAGAACGGCGGGGGGTGTGTGTGTGTGTGCGTGCATGTGCACATGTTTCTGTGCATGTGTGTATGAGTTATGTGTGTGGGTGTGTGAACGTGTGAGTGTGCATGTGACGGTGTAACTGTGCATGTGTATGTGTACATGTGGGTGTGTGTGTCTGCATGGAGATGACACATATGATGGCGGCACTCCCTCCCACCACAGGTGTGACGTCTTCAGGAAAAGATGCCCTCCCTTAATTACCCTTCAGGTGGTGGCCTGTTCCCAGAGCATAGTGGGAGGCTTTGGAGTCAGACAGAATCATGAGATCAACCCCTGACCTTGCTCTTTACTCACATGTGACTTGAGCCGAGTTACTTCTTTTTGAGCCTCAGTTTCCTCATCTGCGAAGTGAGTGTAGCAATCCCTTCATTACAAAGTGGTTTTGTGAAGCCCTTCACAGTAGGATATGGAGATTTCCTGGCACCTGGCTGGCATCCTGGAAGCCGTTTCAGAAGGAAGAAGGATCTGAGCTTGACTTTATTCCTACTGGAACCCCTTTAGATGATCTGCCTCCTTCTAAGCCTGTCTCACTGTGGACACTGCTGTCGTAGCCGTTCACTGCCCTACAGGTCTTTCTTCAATCTCCCCTGTGACTCTCTCTCTACCTTGGCTACTGACAGATTTTTGAATGACAGAACTGGGAACTAAAGTTCACCTCTGCTCTTCCAAACATAGTCCCTCTGAGTCTCCACATCTTCATCCATGCAATGGGCACAAGACTCCTTATGCCTCCTTTGGCAGGGTTGTTGTGAGGAGTCGGAGAATTAACACACTTGGAAGGGCATGGTCATCTGCAAAGAAGCTCGAGTAGTGACAGGGTAATGGGGAATTGTAGGGATGTTGGTGACTCAGGCAGCACGCTGGCAAACTCCCTGCAAAGAATTGGGCACCCACGACAGCTGGGCAGCTCAGGACATTGGGCGTGGATGCAGGCTGCCAGTAGCTATAGAATTCCCTCTTTCCTTCACTCCTTCCTGCTCCTCTCCCATCTCTTGCCCATATTTGGATTTGGACATGATTCAAAAAAGGGGAACAGAGATTGCCCCAAAGAAGGCCCTGGATGCTACCAGACAATAGCCCTGTAGACCATGCACCTTATAGCCTCCTATTACCCCCTTTGCCTCCAGGCAGGACCCATGGCAACACCTAAAGCAGTGTCTCCACCATCTCCACCCCCTAATCTTTGCAACCAGCTCTGCTCCCTGAGCAACAGGGAATAAATACACAGACTTCAGGGGTTAGAATTCTCTTGGATTCTTGCTGGCACCCAGTTTCCATGGCAACCTGAAACTCTCCTTTGCCATCTTCGGGAATGTCATTAGGCTGTGAGGGGGAGGCTGCAAACAAAGACACGATGTGTCAGGCTGCGGCAGATGCCGAGGAGGGCAGCACTGGGGGGCAGAAACCCTTTTTGTGGCAGATATTTTTTTTCTTCCCTTTAAAATAAAATACATAAACCATTCCATTACGTCAAACCAACTAAAGCTTTCAATTTTTAAGGAAAAACCAAACAAAACTAATAACATGTACCTCAATGCCAGTTAAGGGATTTTATTTTACATGCTCACGTTTCAACATAGACACTATAATAACAATAACGATCTTGCTTGCTTTGTCACATTTAACCCTTCCAACCACCTATTCTATGGATGAGAAAACTGAGTTTAGGAGAAGCAAAGCAACCTGTCTAAGGCCACAGAACAATGTGTGGGGTACGGGGATTTGCAGTCTCTTTCTAACACTGAATTCTATCCTCGGAGCCTGCTAGGCACTGTGGTACACTCACCAGTGTGGCGCTTACAGGAAACAGTAGCCATGTCATAAGCACCTGATTCAGGACCCAGGTTGGGAGAAAGGAGGAGTGCTGAATGCCTTGTTCGCTTTCCATCGCCAGGCTGTGGTCCTGATGCAAACCTAGAGGCAGCCCAGGGACACAGGTGTCTCTGGAATCTACTCTCACACATTCGAAATGACTTGAACCTCCTCCACCTTGGTCTCCCTAGCTTCCGTCTCTTCACTACAAACCCCCACTTAGCTGAGGCCACAGAGTACATCCAAACATGCTCTGGCCACGTCGTCCTGCCTTTCCCTCAACAGCACAGGGCGAAGTCCAGGCTCTCAAGCGTCATCCTCAGAGTCCCTCCAGGGGGTTCACAGTTGACTCCCTAGTATCATCCTCCAGAAGTATGCCCATTGCTTCAGCTGGCCAGTCTGAGCTTTGCATGGTTAACCAAACACCCTGTGTTTCTTCTTACCTCTTTCCCTGCGCCTGAAATAGTGTCCTTCCTTGTGAGCCTTGGACACTCCTGGTCGAACATTTACCTTCAGCCTGTGCCACCTCCCTTGTGAGTTCTTTCCTCTACACCTCCACACAAATGTAAGAGCACCCCTCCTCTCAACCTTTAAAATATTTAGACTTAGAGCACTTACCTCATTTACTGAAATTATTTCCTAGCATATTTGTCCTCCACTAGACTGGGAGTGCTTTGAGGGCAGAGACTGCATCTGGTTTGTTGCTGTGATTCAAGCTTGTAGCAGGTGCTCGGGGATTTGTGAATGATTGACTGGCACATGCACCCATATACATATAGATGGGCAGTGAAAAAAGAAAGCATGCAAATGTGAGCAAAAGTTGTTTAAAGCTAAGAAAACAAGAGATGGTCCTGGGATGAGCTACTTTTCTATTTGAAAATCTCTTTGGAGTCTTTGGAACATGGTTCACATGATATAAACAAGTCTGATCTGTTGCTGCACCAGTGACCAGGCTGATAGCATGGTTATCTAGGCATGCTCAAGGACTGGAGGCATCTTGTCTTATCCTGTTATGCACCATTAATATATCTGGTTAGTCCACCTACTTACAGAAAAATCTATGGCCTTAAATGCATTTATTAGAAAACCACCGAGGTTGACAAGAAAGGACCTTAGCACGCATCTTTAAAAAAAAAAAAAAAATGGCAGAAAATAACAAAATAGCCCACTCTCAAAACCAGGGGTCCCCAACCCCTGGGGCCACTTGGACCCAGGCCGCACAGCAGGAAGTGACTGGCAGGTGAGCAAGCATTACAGCCTGATCTCTACCTCTTGTGAGATCAGCAGCAGTATTAGGTTCTTACAGGAGTGCAAACCCTATTATGAATTGTGCATGTGAGGGATCCAGGTTGTACACTCCTTATGAGAATCTAATTCTTGATGATCTAAGGTGAAACAGTTTCATCCCTAAACCATTCTTCTCTCCACACTGCACCCCATCAATGGAAAAATTGTCTTCCATTTAACTGGTCTCTTATGCCAAAAAGGTTGGGGACTATTGCTCTAAAGGAAGCAATTTAAAAGGATGAAAGCAGATATTAATAGAACACAAGCAAAACAAAATCAGTAGATTTGATCAATACCACAAATGATTACAATCTGGAAAGATTAATACAATAAACAAATTTCTGACAATTCTTACAAAAAAAAGAGAGAGACTATATTAAAAAATAGCTTAGAAATGACAGAACATTCATCACCCCTATAGATAAGGGTGATATTAGAAATGTATATAAGAATGCTTGGTACAACTTACTGTCAATAAATGTGAGCATCTAGATAAAATAATTTCTTAGGAAAATATAAATTATTAAAATTAATTAAAGAAGAGGTAGAAAACCCAAATAGATTAATAAACATAGAAGAAATTAGAAAGTTAGCCAAAGGCCTACTCCTTAAAAAGGAAATAAATTCAGATAGTTTATGGTAAGTCCTACCAAATTTTCAGAAAAAAGTTGTTATTTATGATACATAAACTGAACATCAAACAAGGTGAAAGCATTTCTTCTTCGTCTCTGAGAAAAACTCTTGACATCAAAACTGAAAAAGGAAATAGTAGACTATATGCACTCAGAAACATAGGTATAACATGACCAATCAAATATTAGTAAATTAACCCTAGCAATATATTAAAATAATAATGCCAAAGATATTTTACTATTCAATAGTTTTTAAACCTATTAATACAAATTTCCAGCTTAATAGATTAGAGAAGAAAATACCCCAAAACACTTGATCAAATTAAACACTGAAATAAAATCATAACCTAGTAGTTAATGCTCAACAAACATCAGATGTACTGGTGAACTATAGAGGCATTCTCTCTTAGGACTTGAACAAGTAATTATGCTTTCTGTATCATTCTTGCTATACAACATTATAATCAGTGTCTCAGCCAATGCAATAAAGCAAGAAAAAATAAAAGAATAAAACTTCAAACATAGAAAATTGTCATTATTTGTAGGCAATAGTATGGTCTCCCTAGCAAATCAGCTAACAAAATAACAAGACTAATAAGAAATCAGTGAACAGGGAGTAGATACATGAACAACATTCAAAAATCGGTAATTTTTATTACTACATAATAATCAATTAGAAAATCTAATTAAATTTTCCATTCATAATAAAAACAAAGAAACACATATGCAGTATCTAGGAATAAACCTGAAAAGAACTATGCAAGAAGAAAATTATTAAGCCTTATGAAACAAACATCACAACAATTTCAAAAACCTTAAATAATGAAGATTCATGGCATAATCCCCGATGAGAAGACAAGTCGTACAAATGTAAAAATTGGCTGGGCGAGTTGGCTCATGCCTGTAATCCCAGCACTTTGGGAGGCTGAGGCAGGCAGATCATGAGGTCAGGAAATCGAGACCATCCTGATTAACACAGTGAAACCCCATGTCTATTAAAAAGACAAAATATTAGCTGGGCATGGTGGTGACACGCACCTGTAGTCCCAGCTACTCGGAAGGCTGAGGCAGGAGAATCTCTTGAACCCAGGAGGCAGAGGTTGCAGTGAGCCGAGATCTTGCCACTGCACTCCAGCCTGGTGACAGAATGAGATTCCATCACAAAAAAAAAAAAAAAAGGAAAAATTATCTCCACATAATCTTCATATTCTATGCAATGCCAATCAGAATTTGATTTTTAATAAACTTAACAAGTTGATTCTAAACCTACCATAAAATGCATACAAATTATTAGGGGAATGATATGACACTTGTGATACCAACATATAAAACCATACTACAAAGCTGTAGTAATTAAAAGTGTGTTTGCAGACTCAGAAATAGACAACTCATTAAAAGAACACAATAGTATAGAAACAGATAAATACATTTAAGAATTTGTTTTATGATAAAATATGGCCTACTCAATCAACAACATAGATAGATTTCTAATACATATTGTAAAGTGAAAACAAAAGGAAACTCATGGACGAAGGTGCATACTGTAATTCCATTTCTGATTTAAGATATAAGCACATTTGAACAGATTTGAATGTAAATGCATAGAAAAGAGTCCAGAAGATGGATGCTAAACTGTTAATAGTGGATACATTTCGGGTGAAAATTGGGATGGAAATGGAGATGTAAAAAAAAATCTCACTTTGCTTTGCATTCTTTTAGATTATTTTAACCTCTCACACTGAAAACTAATTCATCCATGATTTTTTTTATTTTATGCATTCAGTAACAATTGTTAAGGAAAAATTTAAAAAACCAAATGTTCCATAATATACGATAGAAAGTGGGAAAGACCCTAGCGCCTGCAGAACAGGGCTGGAGGTGTGAGGGCTCAGGAAGCTCTCTGAGCTGACCCTCTTCCTCCTCTTCGCCTGGCAGGCTGTGTGCAGACACAGTCCTTCCTCTCTAAAGCCAGTTCTGCCTCTCTGGCTGGCCCCCCCGAAAGTGATCTCGGACGCCCATCCAGTTCCCAAGCCTGCCTTCTCTCCTGGGCATCCTTTACTCAGCTGTGTCTGCCCTACTCCAACTCTGAGGGCTGGCTCATCCAGCCCAAGGGGGATCAAGGCGCTCCCACCCGAACTGCACAGAAATCAGATGCCAAGCTCCCTGTGCCCGTGCTCCTGAACAACGAGCATCCCTCCCCGAAAAACAAGATGCCACATGGCCACCTCTGGACCACCAGGTTCTGTCATCTTTCCTCATCATTCCCTGGCCTTCTGTGTCATACTTATCTTCGTACATCAAGCTGTCTGTCCGCCACTAGAATGAGGAAGAGCAGGGAATTGATTTTTGTTTTTTCTTTGTTCTATCTCCGGCCCCTAGAAGCGTACCTGGACCCTGGTAGGCACTCAATAGTTACCAGCGGAGTTCAGGAAGTCACATGATCTATTTTAAATTCACCAAAATGGGATCAATTTTCTTCTCTTCTGGGAATGTTGATATGGAGCAAATATAAGGGGAGCAGCTCCCTCTGCCCAGCCCAGTTCTGCATAACTGTGCCCCAGAGGGGCTGAACCCCTCAAGTATAGAGGCCCACTATGAACACACCTCTCTGATTACTGACCCCTCAGGGCCAGCTGCAGGATGCCCTTCATGTTCATGACAGATCCTGTCTCTTTTCTTCTCCCCAAAGCAATCTATCTGTGGGCTTCGGGCCTCTAAGCCACAGTTTCCAGTTCCTGAATAATGTAATCTCCAAATCCTCACATCAAGACAAGTCAGGCTTGGGCAGCCAGCACTGTGAGTGGCTTCCAGGACAGCAGTCATGTTTTTCGCAATCTTGAACTCATAAATTTCCCCTGTACACCCTGGCCAAGGATTCATCAGACTAAAGATTTTCTGTAGCTCCTTTACACAAACAAACTCAATGAGAATTTCTAATTTTCTGCCTGGTCCCTGTGCTCTGTGGCTTTCTTTGCCAGGGTTTTGTTGTCACCAAAAATATTGATTCCTTGAGGAAAAAGCCACAATAGACCCAGCCTTTCCAGAGGTCTTAATGAGGAGAGTGCCTGCCAGCCAGAGCCGCCATCATCTCTGTCTCAGTAGGAGTCCAGGAGGACTTTGTCAGAGAGCACAGCCAAGCACAGCACCCCGGGGGAGACTCTGACAGGCACCTCAGGAACTGGCTCACGTGGCACCGAGTCAAAATCTCTAAGCAGGGCAGCCAGCAGTGTGGAAAAGCCAGCAAGCCTCTGTAGGGAGGAGAAAAGCAGTCACTTTGAAATCTGAGACTTGAGGAAAGAGAACAGACTCCGCTGGGACTCAGTCATCCCATCTCTGTAATGGGAATAATCACCCTTCCGTCCTGCAGTTCCGGGCCTGTCATCTAAGACAGTCATAACTGTGAGTCCCAGAACTGCTTCTTTTCCTTCCAGATTTTTCTTATAACCCGACACTAATCCCTCCACCAAGAAAATGAGCCTCACACACAGTTTTGGTTGTTTTGGGCTTTGAGGTTCTTTTGTTTTTTGGTTTTTGGAGGTTTTTGGGGGGTAATCTGGGAAAGTGTTCATTCAAAGGTCAATTCTGAGTACAGACTGTGTGCTTAGCACTGGACCAAAGCAGCTTGGAAGATGATAAAGAAACTCAGAGATGTCTGCGGCCTTGTCGGAGCTTACACTTTGCTTGAGGATGTAAAAGTGAGTATTTGCCAGTGATGAGTGTTCGATCAAGGCGGCTTTTACCCGGAAGCCCTGGGAACAGAGTCCAGCACTGCCTACCACCAGCTGTGTCATGTGGCTGATGACAGCCTCGCAGTGCCTGGTCCTGTATCTGTAGAACAGGTATTTTAACATCCACCCTCTTGGATTGTCGTGTAACTTTTAAAAAGCATCCATAAAGTGATGTTGGGGAAACATTTAATAATGTGCTGAGCATGGGGGCAAACACACAACAGATATTTTTTAAAATGTGTGACCGAACAATCAGGGAATAATTATGCACGACCTCAGTCAACATACAGTGGAGCCATGCTGGAGGGAAGTGAATGTGAAATGCTGAGAAATCCGGCCACTGCTGCACCGTCCTCACGTCTTGATTCACCTCGGCTTTTCTAGCTGTCCTAGATTCCTCCACGGCCAGGAGGCAGGGAGCGCAGTTAGGCTGAGGGAGGTGTGCGGGGAGCTAGAGACATTTGGGTCCTAAATCCAGTTTCACAAGTAGCTTGCAGTATGACCTTGGCTCGTGGCCAACTTTTTCCCTCTCTATAACTTCCTTGTCTATAAGACACCAATAATGATAGTCCCTTCCTCACAGGGTGGTGGCAAGGATGAAATCACGTAGGATGCATGAGTTTGGAATGCAGTGGGAGTCCAGAAATGGCAGCTAATTTCATCAGGAGAGCTCCAGTTCCAGCCACATGGTGAGAATGCCAGTTCTGTTCCTCCTTAGAAATGAGAGATCCCTGGGGTGCTGGGGAAGGGCAGGGAAGAGAGGCAGGGGAGGGAAGGCAGCAAGCGAGATGAGACATGCTCACACATGCAGTGTGAAGGGGTCTGGGCGTGGGAATCAGCATCACACTAAGAAGAGAAAGAAGAGAAACAAGGTCCGGGAGCATCCCAGAAATCCCTCAGTCCCCAGCAAGCTGGAAAAGACAGTCACTCCAAAGGCACAATTGCAGTTGCAGCAATGGCACACAGAGAAGCTGGGCACCACCAAGAGGGCAGTGCAGGAGAAGCAAGGGGAGCATCAGAGGGTCCTGGAGAAGAGGGCAAAGTCCCAAGGAAAGTGTTTCACAGATCCTGAGCCATTACTCACAGAGAAGCTCAAGGCATGGGCATTTGCTTGTAGGGACAACTGGTCAACCACCTCCCTAGCCCTGCACAACTCTAGCACCATGCCTTACTCACGGTGTTGCACAGACATTTTCCAAATCAGTGAAATAGGCACAGCACCGTCACCAAGAGAAGAGATGCTGGAAGAAGTACTTGCTGTTCAGCCCAACTCATGAGAGCCTGGAAGAAAACTGAGAAGCTCGGAAGAAGGCAGGGCATGAAGATTAGAGGACAGGCCAAGAAAAACGGAGGCATGTCCCAGCCGCCAGGCAAGGCGGGACTGATGCTTGAAATCCTCAGAAGGATTTGTAATAACTCATATGTGCTTAACTTCACAGTTTAAAGAATTTGACTGTGGGCTGGGCACAGTGGCTCACAGCTGTAATCCCAGCCCTTTGGGAGGCCGAGGCAGGCGGATCACAAAGTCAGGAGTTCAAGACCAGCCTGGCCAATATGGTGAAACCCCGTCTCTACTGAAAATACAAAATTCAGCCGGGTGTGGTGGCATGCGCAGGTAGTTGCAGCTACTTGGGAGGCTGAGGCAGAAGAATTGCTTGAACCTGGGAGGCGGAGGTTGCAGTGAGCCGAGATCACACCACTACACTCCAGCGGGCAACAGAGCAAGACTATCTCAAAAAAAAATGTGACTATGATATTGTGAAATATATATTTGGTCTTCAACCCAGTTTCCTGGTATACAACTCCTAGAATGCTTAGAAACTCTGAAGTGATATGTTTTGTTTGCTAATGAGTTGACTCTTGGCTGGGTGCCCCTAGGTAACTTTAGGATGGAGCTGGTCATCAGAAAATCCAAGGCAAGGCTAGAGAGTTGGGACTTACAGCTCCATCCTCCAGCCTCCACAATGACCAGTGGTTTAATCAATCTTGCCCATTTAGTGAAGCCTTCACAAAAAACCAAAAGGACGGGGTTTTGAGAACTTCTGGATAGATGGACACGTGGAGCCTGACAGAACAGTGAACAAAAACTCATCTATGTGCCGGGAGGGTGGTGCACCCCAGCTCCATGGGGACAGAAGCTCCTGTACTTGGGACCCTTCCAGATTTTGCCCTATGTATCGTCTCATTTCACTGTTTATTCATATTCTCTAAAATACCCTTTGTGATGAACTGGTAAATGTGAGGTTTCCCCTAAGTTCGGTGAGCAGTTCTAGCAAGTGAATGGAATCCAAAGAGGAGGTTGTGGGACCCCAACTTGAAGCAAGTCTGTTGGAAGTTCCAGAGGCCCAGACTTGCAGCTGGTATCTGTAGGGGGATAATCTTGGAGACTGAGCCCTCAACCTATGGAATCTGATGCCATTTCCAGGTTGGTAGTGATGGAATTGAATTAGAGAGCACCCAGCTGGTGTATGCAGCAGAACTGATTACTTGCTTGGTGGTGGGGAGAAATGCACACACATGCATGCACACACACAGACACACACATACGCACACATTTGGTCACAGAGGTCTTCTGTGCTCATAACCATTTTGGTGTGAGAGCAGAGGAGAAAGTTTGAGTTATTATTATTATTGTTATTATTTGAGACAGAGTCTTGCTCCATTGCCCAGCCTGGAGTGCAATGGCTCTATCTCGGCTCACTGCATCCTCCATCTCCCAGGATCAAGCAATTCTCTTGCCTCAGCCTCCGAAGTAGCTGGGACTACAGGCATGTGCCACCACACTTGGCTATTTTTTGTATTTTTGGTAGAGTCAGGGTTTCACCATGTTGGCCAGGCTGGTCTTGAACTCCTGACCTCTGGTGATCTGCCTGCCTCAGCCTCCCAAAGTGCTGGTATTACAGATGAGCCACAATACCCAGTTAAAGTTTGAGTTTTTCCACTTTCAGAGACTGTATGTTCCTAAACCGAGAAAAGCAGTTACAGTTATGATGATAGCTAACATTTCCAAGCACTTTACTTCTGTAAAACACTGACAGCTTTTATCTTATTTAAGGCTCACAGCAATCTTATTGTACAGGTATGATGTCTATGCCTATTGTACATATTAGAAACCTGAGGTTTAGAGAGGTCAGCTCACTTGCCCAGATAACCAGGAGCAATGGAAGAGCTCAGTAGCTGGTTATGTCCCGGGTTCCCCTCTTTATGTCCAAGTGGGGTGTGTCCCACCTGAAGATCAGTCTTTTGGCCAAGAAGGGGAAGAAAATGCTGGGGAGAGCAGCACCAAGCCCACACCCCAGGGCACCTCTAGGCACACGCTGCAATCAAACACTTGCCTTTAGCATCAGCTGCATTCAGTGAAATCCAATCTAAAATTAAGCCTCACCTAAATCTTTTCTCATTTTGGTTATAGAGTCTTTAAATGCAAAATCCCTTCTAGATGCAAAGTCACTGGCCCTACGCTCCATATGCCTCAGCTCCCAAAGGCACGTTTTTACATTTCACATTTTCCCCAGTGCAGTTAAAACAGCCATTTCTGACCATTGGTAAAGAACTCTCTTTCAACTCAGGAAACCAATTTTTTCTATCTCCGAGAAAATGGGGTGTGTAATTATAAGAACCTAATTATCAACTCTTTCAAAAGAGTCGGGATGCTTGGGCTATGTTTGTGGTGTTGGACCCAACAGCAGTGAAAACTCTATTGCACAATATTATAATTATTGTCATCAATCATGCTACCCTCGCAGTGCTAAATGGTGACCTTTTTTCTGGAAGGAAAACAAAGTGAACCCCTTTTCTTTTTTATTTTATTTTATTTTTTAAGTTCTGGGGTACATGTGCAGGATGTGCAGGTTTGTTACATAGGTAAATGTGTGCCAGGACAGTTTGCTGTGCCTATCAACCCATCACCTAGGGATTAAGCCCCGAATGCATTAGCTCTTTTTCCTAATGCTCTCTCCCACCCACTAGGCCCCTGTGTATGCTGTCCCTCTCCCTGTGTCCACATGTTCTCATTGGTGAACCCCTTGTCAGTGACAAATAAGTCGCAGGATGGGAGACAGTCAATTTAGCAGTCTGAGTCAAACAGACGAGAGTTCCCAGTTCTGTCCTGACTAGCTGTGTGACCTTGGGCAAGTCACTTAATATTGCAGAGTCTCAGTTTTGTCATCTGTAAAATGGGGTTAAAATGTTTTCCTTCACATGGCCATGTGAAGTTAGCAAAATAACACATGTCAAGGCAAGTCCCATGGTGTCTGGCACAAAATAAGCACTCACTAAATGGTAGCGATATTCATATTTAATGTATTTAGATTATTTTATTAAATGAGGATGATGGATTGAGAATGCTCTTAATAAATTGTAAGCTCCTCTCCTTAGGGTATAACTCATTGTCCAGCTAAGAATTTCACTTCTTAGACTTGAGGAAGTCACCTCCTCTTCCCTCTTCCTCCTGGGAGAATCCCAGATTGTAAAGCTCAAAGAGACACGAAAATGCAATCGGCCTGACTTCCTGAGCCTCAGTTTCTCAGCTATATAACTGGCTGATCTCTACCTCACTGACTTGTCATTATCGGTTTAGGGATGTAAAATATCCTCTTCTGTGCCCAGCACATAGTTGTTGCTCCATAAATGACAGTTTTCTTTCTTTTGGTGCCTGCTGTATCATGCATTTCTCTCCACCCTCCTAGGAGGGAGCATAGCAAGAATCCTGTCCCTGTTGGAGCAGAGGTGAGCTGATCTCTATGAGGTCACTCTGCTGGATAAAGCTGGAATATAAACTCCTTCTCGGGCTCCACTCCTGTGGCTCCACTCCTGTGCTCTTTCTAATGCTCCACAGGCATCTCATTCATTCACTCAACGAAAAATCTACTGAGTGCTTCCCACATGCCAAGCTGTGGGATGGACTACTGCAATGGTCCAGGCTTGACTTAATGAGGGCCTGACCAAGGCCAGTGGCACCAGAAAAAGCTAAGGAGGCAGCTTCTGTCTCTTCTTTCTGTGCCTCCTCTCCCCTCTTCCCTGCTTATTCTCCTTCTCATTTTTTTTCTCCAGGGCTTCACCAGCCACCCACACAACCAGCCACATTCAGATGAAGTTAATAATCAGGGTGTCAGCTTTAAATATAAGTTAGCTCAAGAGGGAGAGAGCCAACCTACTCCCCCTTCCCCCAAAAAAACAACTAACAAAAGGAATATTCCAATTGAGCTAATGCATTACCACAATCCATGACACAGTTACACAGCACCTATTCATCTGCTGGTTCTTGGAAGAAGTATTTATGGACATCTGTTAGGTGTTAGATTGTTCTTTCTCTGTAAATGACAAGAGACTGAATATGTAAAGCTTGAAAGCTATACGGCTACTCAAGACTGCTCTTGCGACATAAACAACATGGAAACAAGGGGGGTGGCTGTGTCCCAGCTGTGTTTTGTTATTTACAAAAACAGAAGGTGGGCTGCACCTTGCTCCCCTCTCTCTAAACTCCAGGACACAAAAGAAAACAGGGCCCAGGCCCTTCCTCATGGAGGCCAGAGTCTGGAAACTAAGGCAGACAAGGAGCATGCGCTGGCACAGAAGAAGACAAAGACACGACGATAACCATAATCACTAGCTTGCGACATATCAAGCGACTTCTCTACACCAGACCCTGTACCTAAGTCACTTCATGTATCTTTCCAATAACACTTCAAAGATGGTATTCTTTATCATCCTTTACAGATGAGAAAAATCAGACTGACAGGACTTCCCTGAACCAAATGGCAGTGATCAGCGTTCTCTGAGATTTGAACAGGCATATCTGACTCCAAAGCTCACGCTCTGAAATGCTGCCCCTCTATGGAGGTGCAAAGGAGGGAGGGGTCAAACCAGGTCCCTTGGCGGGAGCAGGTCACTAACCAAGGTGGTGATTCTTAAGCTGGAACTTCAAGTTCTTGAACTTTCCCAGGCAGAAAAGGAGACGTGAGACAGCTTTCAGAGGCTAGGGAGGGATAGCAGGCAGGGGAGCACCCTGCCCCCCATCTCCCTTCCAGCCCCTGGACAAAGTTGGTGTTGACAGGAGGAGGCCCTGCTATACTGGGAGAACCTGAGGGCAGGGCTTGGGTTTTGTCTACTTCGTCTCCCTGGTACCCTGGAAAAGGTTCTAGAAAGCCTGCTGAGTTGCTGGCCAGTTGCCTCACCAAAGGACACCTGGGATGTGTGACTACCTGAGGCAGGACTTTTCAAATTCTTGTCCCCACACTGCCCCTCCCACCCTCCTAAGAGCATCTCAGCCTGGACACTCATCCTCACTGTGATCCTCCACTTTTCAGTACTTTTCAGCCCATGCTCTGCCCTTAGCTGCCACCCAGTCTCTTGGTCACTAAAGACCCTGGACAGGGATCCCTCCACCAACCAGAAAGCCTCATTCTTCACAGTTCATGGGCAGGGGACATTAGCATCCCTGGGGTCATGTGACCAAGGGCAATTCCTCTCCAGGGCACTCCCACTTCAGGAGACAAGTTTTGAGGGAGATAACAGTCCTTGGGGCCAGTACAACCTCACTGAATAAACGGCTGCCCTGTTGGCCTGGAGCTGGCCCTGGACAACATTGCATGGGGAACCGCAGTCCCCGTGTTGAAGCTTCGCACCATCTGGCTGCTGCCACCAGCTCCACTCTGGGACCCACCCTTCTTCCCTGCTCTAGCCCCTAAGACAGAGCACTTGTCACCACCTGACATACTATGTTTTTGTTTATCGTGTGTTCCTCAAGAAGAACATGAGCTCCACAAGGGACGAAATTTAATTTTATTCTCTGCTATATTCTTTAAATAGGGCCTGGTATATGGTAAGTATTCAAAAAATATTTGCTGAATGAAGGATGGATGGATGGATGGATGGTTGGAGTGTGATGGAGCTGCTTTAAACCCTGACTCCACACCAGATTTACTATGTGACAGAGAGTGAGGTAGTTTACCTCTGAGTCTCCTCAATTATCAAACTCGGTGGGTAATTGCATTTAGCTCCCTCACAGCACTGGAGATAAAAACTTCATAGCTCATTTTCAGTAGGGCTTTCAACTAATCTGGACAGCAATTGGGCTGATCAGAACTGGCCCTGGGTAGACCAGCCGAGTGTCAGCGTTGCTCACAGCTAAGACCATCCACATAAGGTGCTAGCACCCTTTCCATTGCACAGTAAGTACACAGTAAAATGCATCTGTAACATGGTGATGCCCGGCACATATATTCATTCAAAAAGTAAAATTGTTTTCACTCATATTACTTGTTGTATGGAACTCTCCCATTCTATATAGCAACATAACTCATATTTCCATAACAACTTGTGAGGTAGGTGTCACTAATCCCATTTTATTCTTTTAAACTTTTATTTTAGGTTTGGGGGTACATGTGAAGGTTTGTTACATAGGTAAACTCATGTCACAAGGGTTTGTAGTATAGCTATTTCATCACCCAGGCATTAAGCCCAGTACCCAATAGTTTTCTTTTCTGCTCCTCTCTCTTCTCCTACCTTCCACCCTCAACCTTCAAGTAGACTCCAATCTCTGTTGTTCCTTTCTTTGTGTCTATGTCTTGTCATCATTTGGCTACCACTTATAAGTGAGAACATGTCATATTTGTTTTCTCTTCCTGCCTTAGTTTGCCAAGGATAATACCCTCCAGCTCCATCCATGTTCCTGCAAAAGACACCATCTCATTCTTTTTCATGGCTGCATAGTATTCCATGGTGTATATGTACCACATTTTCTTTATCCAGTCTGCCACATTTTCTTTATTCAGTCTGCCACTGATGGGCATTTAGGTTGATTTCATGTCTTTCTATTGTGAATAGTGCTGCAATGTACATTTGTGTGCAAGTGTCTTTATGGTAGAATAATTTGTATTCTTGTGGGTGTCTACCCAGTAATGGGATTGCGGGATTGAATGGTAGTTCTCCTGTTAGCTCTTTGAGAAATTGCCATACTGCTTTCCACAATGGTGTAACTAATTTACACTGTTCCCATTTTAAAGATGAGGAAAGTAAGACTGAGTACAATCAAGACACATGGCAAGCCACACTTTATTCATTCATTCAACAAATTTTTTGAATGCTTGCCATGTACCAGGCACTGTTCAAAAGG
This sequence comes from Cheracebus regulus, assembly GCA_963574635.1. Lineage (NCBI taxonomy): Eukaryota > Metazoa > Chordata > Mammalia > Primates > Pitheciidae > Cheracebus > Cheracebus regulus. The sequence continues at coordinate 19,141 of CAUYQU010018953.1, forward strand.
CAAGGAAAAAAGCAGTGAACAAAACAAAGTGCCCATTCTCAGGGAGCTGGCATTCTTGTGGAGAGGGACACACAATGAACAAACAAAAATATAAAATGTAGGAGGTGCCCAGAGGCAAGTAAATCTGGGAAGGACAGGGACTGTGGCCAGAGAGGACTTCTCTAAGGTGCCGACAGCAGATGGAAGGAAATAAGAGAGTGAGACCTGTGGTACAGGCAGTGGAAACAGCACATGCAAAGGTCCTGAGGCAGAGGTGTGTTTGGGTGATGAAGAAGCAACAGTAGTGCTAAGAGAAGAGCTCCAGAAGGTCGCTGGGGTCCAGACTGTGAAGGGGCCCAAGTGTCCTGTCCAAGGACCTGCTGGCTCAGATGGGCACAGCTGAGAATGAGAGTGGCTCCAGCATCCCCATGCTCATCCCTCCATGGCACACAGAGTGGGCTTTCCTGGGTGGAGCAACCTCCACAGCAGCTCAAAGCGGAAGAAAGGTGGGTCTCCATGCCCCACCCCAGGACTAGAGACCACATCCTCCTTCCTGAAGGAGCAGGAGCAAATGCAGAGCTTCTCACCCATTCAGGCCACTACAGTCTCAGCGTTAGCTGTCACAAAAAGAGGTTAAAGAAGGAAAAGAGCTTCCTTTAAAAGAAACAACTCACAAAGGAACATTTATTTCCTGGTAAATCCTAATAGGTAAAAGCACTATCAGGCAATGCTTCCATAAATAAAACATCATATTCATCTCTTTGCCAATTCACTCTTTGCCAATACTATGGGTAGATATGTGTAGAGAGGAAAAAACCATCTAGGTTTACTTATTCTTTTATTTTTTTAAGTGAGCATAAATAGTAGTTGCATTTTTGCCCATTAAAAATGTAGTTTTCAGAAATTATTTTAACTAACATCAGAAAAAATAATGCATGGGTCAGATGGAATACATTATCTTGTATTTCTTCTTTTCACTCCGCAATGGCACATTTATGAGCTTCCTAGGAATCAAACATAGTAGCCTTTGATCACATTGCACAGAGTTCCAGCCCACAGCATTGATGCATGTGCAGATTGCTTTCCTGACACAGGTGCCATGTTGGGGTGGGCAAAGAGATGAGCAGAAGAGGGGTCCAAAGTGGCACACATTCTAAATCGTTGATATTGAGCTTGCTGCCAATCTGTTTCTAGATAAATTTATGGATGTGTCACAAAAATCTGCAAGGCATTTTAAAGAGACGGGAAAAGATCTATTTCTTTTGACAATATCCAGATACCAGAAATAAGTTTCCTGACCTCATCTCAAACAATGGATTCAAAGTCTGTCATCGCCCTTTGGGGCTTCTAGCTGAGGGACTGTGTGGAAGACAACATGGGCGGTAGGATTTGGTCTATATTCAGAAAGATGAATCTAAAGCACTCATTATCTCAGTTCTTTCTCTCAAGGGGAAAAGGCAGGCTGTAGAGATGCCAGAAACTGTAGCTGTATCTGTTTGCAAGCCTTTTCTCTTGTATATTTATTTGAAGGAAAGATATCCTAAGAGAAGGCTGAGCTAATCACATTGTGTCCTATCTTCATGCCTTTGTCATGCTGATCATTTTGCCTTGGATGCCCTTGCCCACAATTTCTGCAAAAAGAAGTACTTTTTCTTTAAGAATGAGCTTGGAATTCTACTTACAGAATGATGAGTTAAGTCCCAGCAGACATCAATCCTCCCAGAAATAACAACTATAAACTATGGACAGAATGTAAACAGCAACTACATTAAAGACTCTAGAGAGTGATTAAAAACAGGCAAATTTTGGAGGGAAGTCAGAATGCTGAAAGGACTGGGATCGGGTGAGTTCCCAGTTTTGCAGCTTTGTCTGAGGGAGGGCTGTACCCTCAGAGTGGTATAAGGCAGCTGAAGCTCTGATAGAAAACCCATCATCTTTCTGTGGTAAAAGAGGACAGAGTTTAGCATGGCCACAGCCACCAGAAACTGAAGAGGGGACTAAGGATCCAGGAAAGGAAAGATGTAGAGATGAGGAGACCCAGGTTTGGTGTATAAACTTTGTCCAGTTATCTGGCCAAGCCCCTGAACCATGCATGCAAGGGACACACTCAAAGTAGCCCAAATAAGGATTAAATCCAGATCTGGGAATCGAGCTACCATCCATTCCAGGCAAACAAGAGATCACAGTTGGAATCTAACTAATTGCCTGCTAAAATTAAAATATTAACATTCTTGGGGGGAACATAACAGAAAGCCAGAGTTTCTATTATATTCCAGAGTTTATTATTCATAATAATCAAAATGTTCAGGATAAAATCAACATAACTCAACATATGAAGAACTAGGAAAATTTGACTCATTTTCAATAGAAAGGAAAAATCAACAATGGTAAACTGCAAGATGACTCTGATGTTTGAATTAGTTTTTAAAATTCTAATTTTGCTCAATGAGGTAAAAGAAAATATACCAATAAATAAAAAAATAGGGAACACCATCAGAGAAATAGAATGTGTGTGTATGTGTGTGTTTACCAAATAGACAATCAAGTCCTGAAAAATAACATGTCTGAAATCTAAAATACTCTTGCTAGATAATGATGAACTTACAGCTTTAGCTTAGAATTCGTAAAGCTGGAAAGAACATTTCTCTCACCTTTATGAAAACAAAATTTTAGGCAACCTGAAAAAAATAAAAACTTTTTCTTGAGTTTATCACACCCAGACACTGGCCATATTATTTTCAAACTGCTGAAAACTTAAGAAAAAGACAATATATATTCTGAGAAAAACCTGAATAACCAAATTAAACAGGTAAACAAAAAAAAGCAAATGAACAAGAAAAAGACAATATATTTAAGGTAGCCAGAGAGGAAAGAGATAAGAATAACTCACTGAAGACTTCTCAACAGAAACTCTGCAATCCAGAAGATAATGGAGTGATATTAATAAGAGCTAAAATAAAAATGCTGTCAACACAGAATTTTATACCCAGCAAATATATTTTTCAAAAATGAAAGAGAAATAAGGTTTTTCAGATAAACAAAAGGAGAGAGAACTCACAGCGGGGTGACTTGCATTACCAAAAAAAGTTAGAAGAACTTTATCAGGCAGAAGAAATATGATACCAGACAGAAACTTGGAGCTACAACAAAACAAAGCAATCACTGAAGGTAGAAACAAAGTTAAATATAAAAATCAGTTTTTCTTATTTTCACCTGCATCAAATGACAACTGACTAGAGCAACAAGAGTAGCAATGTAGTGTGTGTTTATAATATGTATAAAAGTAAAATGTATGGCAACAGTAGCACGAAGGATGGGAGAGAAACATTGGCAGTATACTGTTGTAAGATCCTTCTACTACAAACAATTTAGTATTGAGCAACATAATATTTGAAAATAGATACTTCCACTCCTTAAATACTATTAAAAGAATTAAAAGACAAGCCACAAACTGGAAGAAATTATTTGCAGATTACATATCTGATAAGAAACTTGTATTCAGAATATCTCAACCACCCTCAAAATTCAATAATAAGAAAACAAATAATCCAAGAAAACGCATATAAGAATTTAATAAGGGAAATGCAAATTAAAGCCAAAATGAGATATCACTACATACCTATTAAAATTGGTAACATTAAAAATGTTGTAAACTTACAATAATACTAAATATTGATGTGGATGAGGAACAACTGGGACTCTTATATTACTGATAAGAATGTTAAATGACATGGCCATTGAAAATAGGCTGGCAGCTTCCTACAAAGTCAGACACTCATCACAGGACCCAGCAAGTTTATTTCCAGGTATTTACCTAGTGAGATGAAATGTATGTGTAAATTGTGGTTTTATTTGCAATCAACAAAATCTATACACAACCCTAAATATTCCTCAACTGGTAAGTGAATGAACAAACTCTGGAACATCCACACAATGAAACACTATTCAGAAATTTAAGAAAAGAGCTAACTGTTGATAGATGGTTGAGATTCTATAGCATGAATGAATCTTAAATTCATAATTCTAACTGAAAGAAGCTAGACTCATAAGGCTATATAGTGCATAATTCCACTTAAACACAAAACCTGTAAGGACAGAAAATACATTCACGGTTTTCAGGGGCTGAGGGTGGGACACAAATTGACTACAAGAAGCATGGAGGAATTTGAGGAGTGATTAATGGAACTATTCTATATCTTGATTGTCTATCTTGATAATCTTAGCAGCATTATATAATTACATACATTTGTTAAAATTTGCAGAACCATGTACTACAACAGGTGAATGTTACATTATATGTATTGTACCTTAAACTTTTTTAAAAAATTGGTATGCTAGTGAAAGATAGCCATACACAATCTGCATAATTTCATTTATATAAAAGTCAAGGAAAGCAAATCATTATATAGTAATAAAAATTAGATCAACAGCAGCCTGGGACTATTGTATAGGTGAAGGTAGGGCGTGTAAAGGAGTATGAAGAATCCTTTTGTAATTATGGAAATAATCCTGTATATTGATTGTGACATTGGTTTCATGGCTGTATACTTCTGTCAAAATTCATTGAATTTTACATTTTTTAAATGGATGCCACGTATCAGACATGAATTATAACTCACTAAAGTTTTTTTGTAATCCAGGTCAAATTTTGTGTCTTCTGGAAAGCCCTCCAAGATCCCCCCTGACATCATGAATCTTTCTTTCTCTGAACTCCATTGGTATATTATAACAGGTTCCTTTTATAGTACTGACTGTGTGGTTCTGAAACCATTTGTCTCTCTTCCTAAGCCTGTCATGTCTCATTTTTCTCCAACTCTCCCATAGAGCCTGGAACCCATTCTTTCAACAAATATGTTATCTGCACCTATTATGGGCTAGTCAATGGCTGTGCCTTCAAGAAAAAAAAGTAAAGCTGGAAAAAAGAATAATCTCATAAATAAATGAATAAAGGTAAGTTATCAGAACCTCATTTCTTCCTCCATAAAATGGAGATGACAATAACCATCAGGTTGTTATGAGGTCTACATGGAGCAACAGAACAGTGTCTGACACACAGCAAGCACTCAATAAGTGTTAACTCATATTGTTATTACTGAACATTAAATTATTAAATTTAATTGCTGCTGTGACAAAATCTGGGGAAAAAGTTAACCTGATTCAATGATAGAAATAATGAGAAAGAACCTACTTTAGAAAGAGTAAACAGGGTGGCCTCTCCGAGAGTGGACACAGAAGCTGGAACCTGAACTAGGAGAAGGCATCAGTCAGATGAAGTGTACTTCTGGCAGGTGGCACAGCCTAGATGAAGTCTCTGAGGCAGAGAATTGAGGGGCCCCTTGGAGGAACTGGAAAGAAGCTGGACAGCTTTATCCCAGAGGAAAGGGGCGAGTGGGGGAGATGAGAGAGAAACAGAGGCCCCTTAACTAAGGGTTTATAGGCACTGGCATGGCTTTGGTTAATGTTGGATGGATGGAAGCTGGATGGCTGGATGGCTGGATGGATGGATGGACATATGGGTGGACGGACACATGGATAGATGGATGGATGATCATGCAGTTCAGAAGCCACACAGATATGGGTGTGAACCCTCTTTGTCTCTTAGCAGCTGTGTGATTTTAGACAAGTAGCTTTCCCTAGCACAGTTTCAGCTTCCACATCTGTTAATAAAAACAGTGTTAATAATAGTAGCAACACCACATGATTATTGTAAGAATCTAGTAAGATCATGTATAGAGTCTACCACTTAGCAAATAATCTCACTTTTCTCTTTCCCCACTATATGTATGTATGTGCGTATTTCTCTCCCTCATTCCCGTGTGTGTGTACACATGTGTATGTGGGTGCAAGTGTGTATCTCCCTCCATGCTTGGTGTAACCACCATGGTCAAGAGCTATGCCTCAGCTTTGTCAGACCAGAAATACAACTTGTTGAGGGCCCCTGGAGTTGACTGGCCTCAGAATCTGTCAGACTTGCCAGAGATGAATGCATGAACCAGAAGTCACATTCTGTCATTCTCTGAAACAGAGAGAGGCTCGGTCAGTTGGTGAGGGCACTCTTGGGAGTCATTAGCAGCTGACTGAAGGCAGAGCCAGGCAGGAAATGGAGTGATTTCAGCAGCAGAGCAAGGGGAGAAGATAGACAAGAAGAATGGTGCATGTGCATTGAGTTCTTCTTATGGAGGAAGCATTTGGCATCGATTTTTCTCATTTTATCACCACCACAACTGTAGGAGAATAGTGCTGTTTTTATCATCTTTTCCATTACACAGATAGGAAAATCGAGGCTCACAGAAGTTATGTTACACTTCCCCGCAAGGTACTCCTATTGGATGAGGTATGTGCTGAGATAGTTTTGATGCCCTCAGCATTGGACATAGTCCCCGACTATGAGCAAACTCATCTGATTTCTCTAGGATGACAAATAAATTTGGTCATTTGCTGTATGTGCCTTGACAAATGGTAGGACACATCAGGATTCTCGATTCATTCAAGAGCCCCCACTAGTCAATAGTGGAGGGGATTCAAGTCCTGGCAGTCAGGCTCCCAAGCCCACGCTCCATGGTAGGGAAAGCCTGCTGTACACATACCCTGGGCCTGAGTTATAGCTCTGTCCCCTCCTGTTCTTCTCTCCCATGGCAGGCTACAGTCAGCCATGACCCTAATTAACCTTCTCACAGACCTGATGGGGAGGATGATTCCATCCACTGTATGAATGCAAAAATGGGAGCATCCCTCATTCCCTCTTCCCCTTTGTCAGGCCTTTTTCAGACTGTGCCATCTCTGCCTGCCCAGGGCAAGCAAGGGCATTGAGCTGGTGTAGATGGCACTTGGGATGGGGTCTGTTCTGTTTGTAGAACTGAACACTAAAAGGTCTGTTGGAAAACTGCCTTTCCAGAGCCCCAGAGCAGGTTTGGGGAGTTCCCGAGGCCCTTGGTCAACAGTTCTTTTGTAGGCTTTGTGATCAATTCCTCAGCCAGCCTTCTAGGCTCAGCTCCAATGTCACCCTTTTGTCCCAGACCAGAAAGAGCTAGTGATTCTCTCCTCCTCATACCAACAGCTCCCTTACAGTAGCACCCCCACCCCCTCCGCCACCATAGAATTACAACTAGCTGTGTGTCAGCTGCATGACATGCTGGAAAGAACCTTGTGGGTAGACAGACCTGGAAAGTAGAGGACTGTGCACAGCCCTGGGATTTATGGGGAAACAGAATTAATAGAACTTGTTGATCAGGTGGATGTGGGGAATACACTGGATGAAAGAGGTATGGATACTCCCAGCTCCCAGTTACAAGCAAAAGGGGAAAATGGCAGCATTTGCTGAGATGGATGGAGGAAGGCAGCCAGGGCATCTGTGAAGGGGATAATAAAAATATCAGGGGAGGAATCCCACAGGACAGCAATCTTGACATGCAGTTAAAACCTTTGGAGGCTGGGTCTTCCAAGTGCCCCCTTTCTCTCAAGCCACTGACATTTCAGCAATCTTTATTTAGATGATGGAAGGATCTAGAAAAACTGGGTCCATTTTTGTATTTCTTTTAGTTCACCAGCAATTTTCGGCATGACTGAGTTCAACAGGGCTCAGGTTGCTGGAAAATCACCCTCCCTGTCAATTCCATTTGTTGTCTAATGAATGTCTCCTTTGGTTGTTGGGGTGGGAGAGAAGAAAGTCAAAATCATCCAGGGTTCTGGGCTAGGAAAAGGGTCAGGAGGCCTGGGTTATGGCCCCAGGGACACTTCTGATGATGGCCTAGAGCATGGAGATCAATTCTCCAGGCCCACCCTCTAAGAAAGATGCCCCAGCTTGCCTGGGAACGCTTTCTGCTTCTGTTTCCAGGTCATTCCCTGTGGCGCTTGTCCCTCTCTGAGCAGAGCGAAACATCCTCCTCTCCCCTCCTCAGCATCCAGTTCATTCCTCAGTTACAGCAGCCACCACATTTAACTATACCGTCATTCCTGCTCAGTGCCATGAAGTGGAAAGAACTTGAGGCTCAGATGATTTCGGGTCCCTATCCCAGGCTCTGACTCTCCATATGTGTGACTCTGGGGAAGCTGCTTTTCCTCTTTGAGTCTCTATCCCCAGTTGTTGTGAGATTTTAAATATGAGAAGAAAAAATGCACGACTTTGTCATCATGACAGGCACATGCTAAGTGCACAATAAATACTAGAGCCTTGCCCCAAGAAGACAGTGCACTCCGTGGGACAGGGATCATGCGTCTCTGAGTACCTGGACTTTGCCACCAGACTGAAGTGTGTCTGTATCCTGGCTCTGCCCCTTACCATGTGGGTAAGCTTAAGGCAGATCATTTTCCTTCTTCGGGCCTCAGTTTCATATTCTGTAAAATGTTATAATCTGTAAAATGGTGGCTTTTGTTAGGAAAAATGTGAATAACAAATGTGAATTGTATGACAGTATCTGGCACTTACTATTATAAAAGGCTCAAATTGTTGAGCTAAGCCCTTGAAACTTCTGTGAGATCAGGAACTGTTTCAGTCTTGCTCACAACTGTATCCTCAGATCTGCCACGTACAGCTATACAAGTTGTACACTGCACTATTACAGAGCGTCCTTCATACAGACTTTGGTATGAATTGTGCTTCCGAGAGTTTGCAGTGTATCAGCCTTGCCAGCACAGTGCCTGGCATTGTTCCATGTGCTGTAAACAGGACTAATTCCTGCTTTCATAGAGATTATAGTTTCACAGGGAGGAAAAATAATACACAGGAAAATAAATGTTGCCAGTTAATAAAATAGGGTGATGTGACAGAAAGTGACTAGGAGAGAGATGATTCCCATATAGAGAGTGACATGAGCTGAGGCATGAATGTCAGCCACGAGAAGATGGGGAACATACAGGATACAAAAGCAAAGGGCCTGGGGCAGGTACAAGCGTGGAGAGAGGTAGACAGAGGGCAGTTCGTCTCAGGCAAGCAGCATCGAGTAGGAAAAGCATGTCCTTCAACGTCCTTTGGGAAGCCATGGAAGATGTCCATCAGGAGCTGGACATGACCCCATGTGTGATTTGTAAAGGGGAGTAGGGAGCAAGGAGACAACCAGGAGGCTTATGCCCACACCCTGGCACAGAAGGGCCCACTTAGACCAGGAGAGGGTATTGGAGTTGGGAAGAAATGAATCTAGTCTGACCATGTATCAGAAGTGGAGGAAGTAGGAAGGCATGAAAGTGTAAGACGTGGAAGAGAATAGAGAAGGGCTGTCCTGATGTGTGGACAGGGAGTTACTGAGGGAGTTGGGAAGACTGGGAGAGGAAGAGGTTAGGGAGGTTACTTGTCTAAGTGGAGATGCCTAGTCCTTAACTGGTGGTCAATAAAACCTGTTAGATAAATGAATAAATGAATGAATGAGACTCCAGGTCCTCTGTAATGTGGAGGTGATAAGCCTCACTTTTGTGAAAAGAAAATGAGACTGCAGACATCATGGACAGAGGAAGTTGCTCTGTGGCTGCCCTGGAGAGGGAGAAGTGGTCCCCCTGCCTGCCCCTGAGCTGTCCCTAAGCTGCCCTGCCCTGCCCCAAAGCCTGCCCCTGCCCACCCTTCACTCCATGTGTCCAGAGCAATCTGACTTCCTTCTCCAAGTGTCCCCTGCCCCTCTCCCTGAGAAGAGCTACTGAAGTCCAGGGGTGGCCATAGCCCCTCCTAGCCCAGGGAGACCCTGCCCAGCTCCTTGGGGCACAGGGTCAGAGTGGCCAGGCTGCTGAGGGTGCGAAGATGAAGACAGTGGTGCCAGTTCCTTGACCTATGAAGGAGCAATGCATTTCGGTTGGGGCTTGGTTTGGAGTCTGTGGTCCTGCTGAGCATGGTCGCGGGAGGAGGAGGCTCCTGGTTTCCTGGGCAGAGGCCAGACCCATGCTGGGTAGGGCTACAGCTCACTCTCCTCACTTTTCCCATAAGCCCTCTACCCTGTGGTTCCCCACACACCCCTGCACTCACCCTCTCATTTGTTGGCCTTTTCATTCTCCGGCAGGTGTTGTCTTCAAACTGAAGGTGCCTGCAAACACTGTGGAAATGTGAAAAGGTCAGGGCTCTTGTTTCTGCGCAGCTTCACTTTAACTGCCCTTCAAAGAGAACTGGGCTTCCTAGCAGAGCCATGGCACCAGATGGACTCGTGGCACTGTGATCACAAGTTGTGCCGCCTTGGGCAAGTCACTTTCTGTCTCTGAGCCTCAGGTTTCTCACCTGCAGAATGGGCTGTTTGCATGGTGTAAGTGCTTATTTGGTAACATGCACTAGACCCTCAGCTAAATGTCTGGCCCAGAATAAAGACAGAGAAATATTAAGAGATGCTTCCTCCCAAATCAATGTTAGACCAAAGACCCCAGGAGACTCACTTCAAAGATTCTAACATTCACTTTTTAGATGCTTATTCATTCAAAAAGTACTAAATGGCCTCTCCCCTTTCCTCTGTGCCAGGTCCTGGGCCAGGTGTTGGGGTAGATAAAGGGGTGAGCAAGACTGGAACCTCAGCGCCTGATAGAAGAGAGCCCTGTGAATGGCAGAGCGTGGTGGATGGGGTCCTGAGAGGAGAAAGACCCCACAGCTTCAGTGCAGGAGGGTAAGCTGCAGGGATGAGGGGGATCTGAGCTGAAACCTGAAGGAGGGAGAGGAACTACCAAGGTCAAGGCGAGGAAGTCGCCTGCTGTGAGGCAAGAAGATCATGACACTCAGAGAAAAGGAAGGAGAAAAGCAAAGAAGGGGTGAGGGCATGGAGAGAGAAGGAGCGTGATGCCCAAGGGTGGGCCATGGCTGGAGGACAACATGATCCACTTCATGTTTTCCAAACAAACCCCTGGTTGTGTTGCAGAGAATGTGTTGCAATAGACAATGGATGGAGCAGGGAAGAAATCAAAGCCGAATTCCTCATCTTTCTGGAGCCCTGGAATTGAACATACCTAGGTTTACCTCTCAGCCCTACCACTTCATGTTTAAGTGGACTTGGATAAACAAGCCCTTTTCCTCTCTAAGTCCTGGGTTTCTTGTCTGTAAAATGGGAAGAGTTTACAACATGCATCCTGAGGCTGTTACACAAAATGAAATGAGTTAATCCATGCAGTGACGGGCATAGAACAAGCCTTTGGGACGTGAAAGTTGTTATTGTTGCCGCCTTTCTCTCCCCATCGCACACATGTACACCCATTGCCCTAATATACCTGTGGATTTTCATAGGAACCTCTCCAATTTTTCCAGCCCCTTCGAAGTCAGCCACTGTCGGCAGCCCTGGGTTGGGGGTGAGCGGAACAGAGGCCTCTCAGGATTCATGCTGTAGCTCGGTTGCCTAGCAACAGCATCAGCATCTGCATCATTGCAGAGCCAGGCTGCATCAGGCACCAGTCAAAACAAAGGCAGAAGAAATGAGTCACAACTAGGCTCTGGGAACTGGTGGGAGCAAGGCCTTGTTTTTGGCAAGAATCAGATACACCTAGAATCTAGCTCTGGAGGGAAGCCCCCCAATTCTAGCTTCCTGTGCTTCCCTAGGGGGACCCACATCCTCCCAATTCCCTGGGTCTTCTGGTATGAGGAGGAGATGTAGAGTGCATCTGAGTGCCAACTGTATGCTATAGCCCTCTGCATACACTATACATTTATGGTTCTCACAACAATATTTATCTCCAACTTACAGTTGAGAAAGATGAAGCTCAGATGAGATTTAAAGTTCAAGTCTCTCTTTCTTCATAGACCATGCTCAGTTCCCTAGACCACAAAGGTACCAATGCCTCCCCAACCTTGCTCCACACACACACATACACTGGGACCCCTCACCCTTCACTCCTCAAACTCTGAGGGACTGCACTCCTCAGTGCTCTCTGACAACAGGTGAGCAGAGGACAGCTGATAACCTTAGCCCCTGAGGCCACTCTCTGATTCACCAGTTTTCCAATAAAAACACATCGTAAGTTCTAGGTCAGGTGCAGCTCATCCCTGATTCTGGATGTTCCAGGCACCCTCAGATGATGCCTGTTTACAACTGAGATGGACCAACAATGTCACATCACTTCTGAGCATATACGGTGGCCTTTCAAGGCAGCGGGAGGACTCTAGGCTTCTGGACCAAGATGACTTAGATTTGAATATGAGCAAGGAGTCTTACTAGGTTCACGACTACAGAGGTTTTCAAATGTGTTCATGCATTCTTTAACACTTCCTTCAAAAGTTAAAACTTAGTTCTCCTTTTTTGGGGGTGTCTGCTGGACTTAGTGATCCACTTCTAGCAAACAGAACAAAGTGTAAATGATGGCATGTGACTCCCAAGACTAGGTCAGAGCTTGGTCTTTGCTTTCTGTCTTGGATCACTCACTCTGGGGAAGGAGAGCTGCCATGTCATGAGGATGCTCAAGCAACCCCCAGGAGAGGATCCTGTCGACAGACAGCAAAGCCCTGAGGCCTCTTGCCAGCAGTCATGTGAGTGAGCCACCCTGGGTGCAGGTCTTCAGCTCCACCAAGCTTCCAGATGCCTGCAGCACCAGCCAAACTTCTGACGACAGCCTCCTGAGAGCCCCCGGCCCAGAGCCACCCAGCAATTCCACTCTCCAATTCCTGACCCACAGAAACTATAAGATAATAAGTGTCTGTGGTTGTAAGTTGCTAAGTTGGGGTTAATTTTAATACACAGCAACAGATGACTAAACAGTATCCTAGAGCACATCAGTCGGCCTCACTATGCCTCCATTTCCTCACCTGTAAAAGAGTTCCTAAGAACTGTGCATACTGGTGTCCAAAAGATTAAAAGAATTAGTCATTAGGAAGCACTTAGCACAGTGCCCAGCACATATTAAACTTTCAAAAAATATCAGCCTTCATTTTGTTACTATTATTTATTATAAAGGATTTATTGTTTGTTTCCAAAGACTCCAAGTAACACCAAACTCAAGAGGCTGGTCCTCTACCCAAAAAAGTGTCCCCAGCTTATTGCATCTGCCGCCAGAAGCCTAGATACTGATACTGTGATCACTGCAAGCCATTGCCATTCTTTCTTTCTTTCTTTTTTCTTTTTTTTTTTTTTTGAGGCGGAATCTCACTGTGTTGCCCAGGCTAGAGTGCAGTGGCGTGATCTCAGCTCACTACAACGTCCACCTCCCAGGTTCCAGCGATTATCCTGCCTCAGCCCCCTGCGTAGCTGGGATTACAGGAGCCCACCACCATGCCCAGCTAATTTTTGTATTTTTAGTAGACACGGGGTTTCACCATGTTGGCCAGGCTGGTCTCGAACTCCTGACTTCAGGTGATCTACCTACCTTGGCCTCCCAAAGTGCAGGGATTACAGGTGTGAGTCACCATGTCCAGCCCATTACTTCTTTGAGAAAGAATTTTAGCCTAATGCTTCCTAGCTTTTGCCAAAAGAGTGATGCTTGCCTCAGTAACAATAACAATAATCATAACAAAATAAGTAGCCGCTCTCACATACCAAGCTCTTCCTCTAAGTGTCTTACATATATAAATTCTCCCATGTGGAAGTATCAGGTCCAGTGACAGATGAGGGGATTGAAGCACAGAGGACAGAGAACTATGTCGAAGGTCCTGCAGTGAGCAAGCCACAGAGCCAGGACCCAGACCTGCTTTGTCTGACCTCAAAGCCACTGCTAAGAGGAACTTCGACAGCAGAGCCTGTTCTTACCTCCAGCCTCAGGAACTTCCAGAAAGGAAAGTATTGGCTGTAGCAGGAACTGAATGCCAGCTCTGAATTCAAAGGCACTGGTTTTTGGAGAGGCCACACCTTTTGAACACCCTCCTGCCTGCATTCCAGGGACTTGGAGCTTCCAGGGGCTTTCAGAAGCCTGTGGCCATGTTTTGCTGCGGGGAGCAACCTCCTCAGCCTGCTCTCCATCTGAGGCCCCATTTCCCTGCTGAAGCCTCCAGAGCTGAGCAAGCCCAAAGCCCTGGAGAGAGTGAAGTCACCTCCAGGTCCTCTGGTGCTCCCCTCCCTGAGACATCACAAAGGCCCACGGCACAGGAAAGCGCTTCCGATGCAGAGCGCGGCCGCAAACACCCTCCGAAACACGCCTGCCTGCTTGGCCAATCCCAGCTTCACTTCCCCACCCAGGAAACCCCCTAGAGGTGGCTGGCTGTGCCTAGGAGCCAAATAATGACCCTTCAAATGGTTATTGAAAATTTCATCACCTTTTACAGCTGTTAGTCCTAGGTCTTATTGGTGCAGGGATGATGTAACATGGGGGAAGGGCTCGGACACCTGTGTGAGGCTCAGCACGTTAGATTTGAAAGTTCACACAGTAAACCATGAGCCAGCTTTCACACACCTTTGAACCTGGCAAGCAGGCTTACAGCATCCTCAATGAGAAAAAGGCAAGAGGGCAGGCTTGCTTTGTTGCTAATGTGAAGGAAGTGAAGAAATGAAAGGCCTCCCATGTACCTAAAAATGTCTTGTTCCCACGATCTTACAGTGAAAAGTCCAGAACCTGAGAGGGGACAGCAGAGCCCCACATCTTCCCTCCCATCCCTCAGTCTCCTCTGTGTCCTTGCAGGAGTAAGGGGATGCTCAGCCTCTCCTCGCCTATCTGCTGATAGGGCTTACTACTTCCCACGACATCCCTCTCTGGAACCTAGATTTGGGAATGGGCACTCCAGGTTGGATATTGGGTTCAGCTGTGTGACCCTGGACAGCCGCTGCGCTCCGTGGCCCTTCCTACAGACAGGGCCTGTGATCTCACAGTGCTGCAGCGACTCAAATACGGCATTGGCTACGAATATACTTTAGACATGGCAAAAGGTAAAGCAGAGAAAGGGAAGGTGAAGGTTATTTTTATCATAATTACTGTTATTATGAGGATGTCACACGGCACTCATTGTTCCAGAGCTTCCCCTGATACTGAACCCACATTTACTCCCCTCTGGCACCTACTCACCAGGTCTTTCCACCCATAGGGTAATTGCAGTGGTTGTGGTGAGAAAGATAAGCATCTGCCAGCTTTGTTAAGATGACTCCAATCTGAGAATGGCCATTCTGGAAAACATAAACCCAGGGGCACTCACTTATGACCTTGCTATCAGTCACAAGGCCACATGCATCAAAGAGAAGGAAGTACACCCATCAGCCCTCCCCCTCCTCCTTTCTGTCTACAAGCACTCTAGTGTCTTCTATGTCAGATACAGAGAAACCTCCTCAGACCACCCGACATGCACTCAGCACACACCCCCAGCACTCTGTCCCTGCTGATTTCCTTCTTTTCATAGCACTCGTCACCAATAGATAGCTTCTCATTCATCTGTTTCCTGTCTTTACTGTCCTGATAGAATGTGAGTCCCTTCCAAGCAGAGACCTTGACTGTCTTGTTCTCCACTGAGTTGCCAATGTCTGCCAGGAGCCTGGCAAAAGAGACCCTGAATACATGCCTGTAGAATGAATTTATAAATAAATTATAACAAGGCACAGCCTCTGCACCCAGAGAACCTCTGTATGGTATAGAACAACTGACAAGCACACAGACACTATGGATTCAGTAAGATTAATGCCATGAGAACAGCTGAATAAAGAAAACTAGAGACAAAATGAGACAAGGGAGAAACTCTGTTTCAGCAGTGGCCAAGAAGGCTTCCCTCAGGAGAGACTCGAGTTGGGCTTGGAGGGATGAGTAGGAGTTAGCCAGGTAGAGGAGGACGCTGTGCCTGCAAAGAGCCAGGCGGCCAAACAGGGAGATGTGTTTGCATTTGGACATAGCATTCCTTGTGGCTGGAGCATAGGGCTTACCGGAATCTGCAGAGTGAGGACTGACCCTGAAATGCAAGGTCAGGATGTGTGGGCCTCATCTCAAGAGCAGCGGGAAGTTTTGAGAACTTCTGAGCAGGAATGTGGTGAGGCCAAATTTAAGGTTGGGAAGATCACTCTCGGGCAGTGGGGAGGAGAGAGGGAAAGAGAGTGCAGGCAGGAGAACAGGGAGGGGTGGGCCAGGAGAGGGGTGGAGTGTCCTAAACCAGGGCCTGGGAGGAAGTTAAGGAGATGTAGAAATGAGGAGGCAGGAATGAGCTTCTGGAGTCAAGGTGAGAATGAAATTAGGAAAAAGAAGACCTAAGAACAATTTAAATGAAAAACTTGACTGCTTTGTGATATTAGCACAGGCCTAGATCCCCAAGGAAAAACGGGAGGGGAGGAAACAATCACGTGTGGATACCTACTATGTGCCAGATGGTTCACATCCTCGCCTCACTCAGTCCATGAGCGGGGTATTCCTACCTCCATTTTACAGATGAAGAAACTGAGGCTCAGAGAGGCTGAAAAATCTATTCACGTTTTCACATGTAGGAAAGGGGAGAGCCAGGAATCAAATCTGGTTCCTTCAGACATCAACACCCGAATTCCTTACATTATACCACCTACCTCCCAGAAAACTCAAGGGCACAAGTATCGGAGGAAAGGGAAGAGAGGAAAGTGGGAGGGGGCAAAACCGTGCTGCCTGGAGCTTGGCCTCCATGGAATTCTTCCTTTCTCGTTGCCAAGTTCAGTCTTGTCTAAATGTCAACAGTAAAGAGAACAAGTTGCCCTTTTTTCTTCCATGCTAATTATGTTCACATTAACATTTTTTTAATCCTTCCGCGTTCCTGGATTCAGGCACTATTTTCCGTTTTGTTGATGTAAAGTGAGATTGTGGAGGCCTAAACTCTGACCTGCTTTTCTCCCTCTTTTTTGGCACCAATTGTTGGCAAACCTTGGCTTCAAAAGTGAGAACTTCTGAACAGATAGTCTGCGCTCTTAAAAGGGAAGAGAAAGCTGTGCACAGAGGCTCAAGCCTGTAATCCCAGCTACTCGGAAGCCTGAGCTGGGAGGATTACTTGAGGCCAAGACTTTGAGACCATCCTGGGCCAACATAGTGAGACCTCACTTCTGAAATAATTTTAAAATTAGCCAGGTGCATTGACACATGGCTTTAGTCCCAACGACTCGGGAGACTAAGATGGGAAATTCACTTGAGCCCAGAACTTCAAAATTACTGTGACCTATGATTGTGCAACTGTACTTCAGCCTGAGCCACAGAGTGAGACCTGTCTCTGAGAAAAAAAAAAGTGGGGGATGGTGGAGTGGTGAGAGAAGAAAGAGCTCAGATATTAAAACTCAAGAAGTGGCTATTCCTCCAGGCACCTTCTGTGCAAGATTGTTGTATCATGGCATATCGCCATTCCCATTTTACAGATGAGAAAACTAAGAGTCAGAGGTGAAATTATTCACACATTGTCACACTAGTAAGTGAAGACCAAGCCTATCACATTCATCATGAAATATGGCTCACATGGGCTTTTTATGTGGCAGGGGCTATGACCATTGAGAACAATATGGGGACTCAATAAATGTTTGCAAAATGCATGTGTCAATAGATGGATGAGTGGAATCTTTTTCACTCTAATGACAACTTTTTATTTGTATCTTCATTTCCAAGTATAGTGCATGATACCTAATGGATATTTCATCACAATTTGTTGAGAAGACTGACAGATCATATTGTAATTGGTGCAGAAAGGTGGAACAGTCCCACACTGTATCCCAACATTACGCCCATAAAAACAGGGCCATTCCAACCCTGCAGATCTCAATTGACAAAGGGTGGGTGTTATGAATGTGGGCTGGCACAAAGCCACCGTGGATAAGATAGGCTGCTCACTCACTAAAGACGTCTCTCTCCCCAGCTAGGCACATGGGAAGGCCATTTGCACCCAGCTGGGGCCATGTGCCTGGTAAAGGGAATGACAAGGACAAAGTCCTTGAGGCAGAAATGATCAAGGTAAGCATTTGAGGAGTGATAAGAAGGATGTGGTATATGAACACAGGGAAATATTATGCAGCTATAAAAAGGAAATAAATCCTGACATTTGCAACAATATGGATGAATCTGGAGGACTCATCTTATTTCACTTATGTTAAGTGAAACTTATTTCACTGATGTTGAATGAAATAAGCCAGACACAGAAGGACAAATACTTTATAAATGCACTTATGTCTGTATCGAAAATAGACAAACTCATAGAAGTACAGAATACCATAGTGGTTTCCAGGAGGTGAGGTGGAAATGGAGAGTTGTTCAATGGGTTAAAAGATTCAGTGACACAAGATGAACAAGTTCTAAACACCTGCTGTGGAACGTCGCGCCTCTACTAACAATATGATATTGGACCCTCCCAAATTTATTCAGAGGGTGGATCTCAGTTAATTGTTCTTACTACAAAACAAGAAAAGCAAACGAAACAAAGCTACACACGGAAACTTTGGAAGTGCTGACTGTGTCAGTCACCTTGATCATGGCGATGATATCACAGGTGTTTGAAGATGTCCAAACTCATGAAATCATACACATTAAATATGTGCAATCCTTTATCAAAAACACCCCAATAAAGCTATTTTTGAAAGGCATATTTTTGTGTTTTGGATCCAAAACAAACTGCTCCTTTTGCTTTTGGGGTGGGATAATCTTTGCAAATTATAACAGGTATTCTGCACCCATGTTACTTTCCCTGCTCTCTGTACTCCCTTACCCCTCCCCCTTGGGACTGTTCTGGAGCTTACAGCAGAGAAAGGAAAAAAACCTAAATTCTTAGCGGAGGGGTACACACATAAAACATTTAGAAGAAAACATGAAGCTGTACAAACAAGACTCCCCTTCCTTCATAGCTTGCCACCCCCTAAGTCCGGGCAGATTTCTACAGACTTGGAGCAAAAAGATATCAGAGGAGGATCAAGCCACTTCAGGCGAGTCTTAGAGAAAGTGCTTTTATCTCTGCTCCAGAAGGCCCCAGAAAGGGACAAAAATCCTCAAGAAGTGTGTGGGATCTCAGGGCAGAGACTTCATAAGAGTACAAGGAGGGTGAAAGAAACCACAAAAGCCAGTGCATGGTATGTCTTGGAAACATGGCCCCAGACAGGCTCACACAGCTGTGCTGATGGCCAGGGGCTGAAGAAGCAATGGAACAACATCTGAGCACCCAGCCAGCACCCAGCAGAGCCTGCACACCTGAGAAGGCAGCCTTGACCCATTCTCTGAAGAATCAGCAGATGCTGGGCTGGTCCTTCGAAACCTAAGTATAAGGGAGATGCTCCACTAGTGTTGCTCTTTCTACTTTTATGTTTCTCGCCATCCTCATACCCTGGACCCAGCCACCACCTCTCCCCTGAATTGCCATGACAGCCTCCTAACTTACTGCCACCCTCACCCTGTTACAGTTGTTTCTTCCCACAGCAGTCAGAGTGATCCCTTCAAAACATAGATTAGGTCATGACACTCCTCCTCTGCCCAGAATCCCCCAGCAACCCTGAGTCTCACTGAGCCCAAAAGGCCAATTCCATCTGTGACCTACCCCTGCCCACCCCTCGAACCTTGTCTCCCAGTGGTGTCCCCCTTGCTCACTCAGTTCCAGCCACCCCGCCCTCTGGACTGTCCCTCCAACACATGGAGCTTACACTGGGGCCCTTGCACAAGCCCTGGAGTGCTCCTAGGCAGACCCGGGACTCACTCCTTCAATTCTTTCAGGTCTTGGCTTTAACACCATCTTCGCACCCTGTCCATCA
Organism: Cheracebus regulus; assembly: GCA_963574635.1. Lineage (NCBI taxonomy): Eukaryota > Metazoa > Chordata > Mammalia > Primates > Pitheciidae > Cheracebus > Cheracebus regulus. Next base: position 38,634 of record CAUYQU010018953.1, read on the forward strand.
TCATCCCCACTCATTCACTCTCCAGATTCTGACCACCCTAGCTCTTATCACCTGACAGATGTGTACTGGATTATTTTCTATCCTCCACCTTCACCCCTGTTAGAATGTAGCTCCAGGAGCATGATCTTGTCTGTTTCTTTCATGTCTGTATCTCCAGCACCTAGGACAGTGCTTGATGCTTCAGATGTGATCAATGAGTTTTTATTGAATGAACAAATGGCCAATGTTGACAGATAACCAAGGGCCAGTGGACTGGAATCCTGAGTCTTGAATAGATGTTACCAAAAACGAGAGGAGCCAGATCCTCAAGGTCTGTATGGTATTTGAGACCTCTAGATCATAGATGTCACCCTAGGAAAAAGTAGGGGAACATTTGATTGTGTCCACCACCCTAACATGGAGGCTGGAAATAGAAGTCGATAGAAAATGAATATGTTTCTTGCACTGTCTGTGGGCTGGGATCCATAGCAAGTGCTCTTTCCTGGAAGCAGAGCCCCCAGCCAGTTGGGAGTGACCCATCGACAGTCCTGATGGCCTTGCTCTTGGACCAGCTCACCTGTTTCCCTCCTTCCTGCACACTGGACACAGGGCTCAATCCTTCCTATGTGTTGGCACCCAGGCTGGGTGGTCACTAGGTTACTATCAATGATAATGATTAGACTTTACTGAGCATTTACAGTTTTAGAAATTGCACTAAAGACCTTTATCTTCCCAACTACCTCATAAGGCCTTCCCAACTTACCTTGTAAGGCCTGCACTGTTATTAACCACACATTACAGATGGTCTCTGACCTAGATGCACTCCAAGTTCCATGGGGGAGACAAAGACATGAATCCATAATAACCATATGGTAGGAGCTCAAGCAGAAAGGAAGCACCGTGCTGCAGGAACACAGATGGAAATTTGATTAATTAGGGTGAGGGTCAACAATTCTACATCCTGCAGTGACCCCAGCCCTCCCAGCTCCTTGCTTTTGGGGGCCTCCAAGCCTGCTGTTCCCTCTCTTGGAGACAGTCTGCCCTTGGTTTTTCAAATGGCCAGCTCCTCCCCTTTCATCTCCAAACACCCTCTCACACCTCCACCAAAAGTAAGGCCCCTCTTCCCCATCTCCATTATTTCCTAGGACAGTAGTTGGTCCATTTCCTAACCTTGTTTGTGTAGTTCCCATCTCCTCCACAAGAATGTGAGCTCCCTGGGGGCAGAGACTCTGCCTACCTTGTTCATCACTGTATCTCCAAAACCCAAATGAGTGATCGACACAACATAGGTGCTCAATAAAGATGTATGGAACAAAGGCCTGCATGAGTGTGTAAGCAAATTAAGTAAAGGAAATTATAAGAGGCTCAGTAGGCTGGGAGAAGGCAGGGAGGGAAGAGAAGAACATTCCAGATAGAAGAGAATGCTTAGGCAAAGCTGGAGAGAGTTTGCCGGAACTCTGCAGAGTGGGAGTAAGGCCCTTCAGAGGTATCCTCTGCATCACTCCATTCAGGGAACCTCATGGTCAGTATCTCATAACTCTCCCAGCAAATACATCTTAGCGGACTTTTTAAAACACTCTATATTCTCCTTGATGTGTGAATGAATGAATGAATGAATGAATGAATGGAGATCATCCCAGCTGAGCAAATGAGTAGCTGCATAGGATGGTGCTGTCTCCAGGCATTACTATCTCAACAAACAGTCTCAGTCACTGGTTAGTTCATTCATTTTTTCAGTGGCCTGTTCACTGGAGGTTCTAATGTCAGGCAGACCTGGTTTGGAACCCCAGTCCTGCTACCACGGGCAAGGTGCTCAGCCCCTTAGCCCTCATTTCTGTACCTACAAATGAAGTCAATAATACCTGAATGGTTGCTGTGAGGATTAGGTGAGATGAGGTTTATGAAGTCTTCTGAATAATGATTGGTACAGAATGAGGGCTTAATAAATAAAAGATGGATGGATGGATGGATGGATGGATGGATGGAGAATGGATGACGGATGGGAAATAGATGGAAAATAGATGGAAAGATGAGTAAATGGATGATGAATGGATGGATGGATGATGGTTTGATGGATGATGAATGGATGGGTAGATGAATTGATGATGAATGGATGGATGATGGATTGATAAATGATTAATGGATGATGGATATTTGATGAATGAATGATGATTGGATGGATGGATGGATGGGTGGATGGATGGATGGATGGATGATGGGTGAATGGATGGATAATAGGTGGATGGATGGATATATGATGAATGAATTGATGGACAGAAGATGTATGGATACATAAATAATAAATGAACAGTTATTTTTATGAGATCTTGGGATTTAGCAAATTTAGGACAGCTAGATGCAAGACAGGGTGCACATCCTCCTCCCCAAACATCCTGAGAGGTAGTGCTTTTTAAAACCATAGATGTGAACTGAGAGGGAGACTTACCCTCACGCCTGACCTCTTGGCAGAACTAGAGCAGGGATTTGGAGGGCACAGGGCAGGGATGTGGGGTGATGACCTCCATCCCCAGTCCTGTCCTCACCGTAAAGAGGAAATAGCCAACACAACCAGAGGGCTGCCTCTGCCCCATAGGGGCAGGCGGCTTGAGCCTGACCCTCAGAGAGTTTGTTATACCTTTGCAGATATAGTTTAGTAGCTGAAAGAGTAGGCTCTGGAGCCCAATTGTCTGGGTTTGAAAGTCAACTCTGCTTCTTACTGAGTGTCCTTGAGCAAGTGGCATGATCCCTCACCATGCCTTGATTTCTGAATCTGTAAACTGAGAATAATAACAGCACTGGCCGTATTAGGTTGTTTTACAGATTAGTGAGTTCACACATAGAAATAGAAAGCATGAGTGTGATACCTGGCACATTGTAAATACCCAATAGATGTTGGCCAAGAGTAAAAATAAAAATATGTGGCATTGGCTGGGTGCAGTGACTCATGCCTGTAATCCCAGCACTTTTGGAGGCCAAGGCAGGCGGATCACAAGATCAAGGGATCGAGATCATCTGGCCAACATGGTGAAACCCTGTCTGTACTAAAAAATACAAAAATTAGCTGGGCATGGTGACATATACCTGTAGTCCCAGCTACTCGGGAGGCTGAGGCAGGAGAATCACTTCAACCCAGGAGGCAGAGGTTGCAGTGGGCCGAAATCGCGCCAATGCACTCCAGCCTGACAACAGAGTGAGACTGCATCTCAAATAATAATAACAATAAGGTGTGATATTATATACCTAGCCCTTACTGAGCATCCACTCTCTTCTAGGTCCTGAATGTGGGAGATAGAGAAATAGCCAAGATGTGATTGTAGCCCCCATGTCGCTGTAGTATAGTGAGGGAGGCAGCTGGTAAACAGACGTGACACCGCTCACATGGGTGCCATAATGGGAGGACAATTAACAGGCTGTGAGCATCCATGGCAAGGACACCCAACCAGGCAACTCAGAGAGCCCTTCCTGGAGGTAGTGATATACCTCAAATGGCAATTGGAATAAGCCAGGAAGAGGAGAGAGAGAAAGCATTCCAGGCAAAGGCAATATATGTGCAGCAGCCCAGAGGCAAGAGAGAACTTGGCACAGCCAGGACCTGGGAGGATGAGAAACACGCAGGCAAGTTGGGAAGTGATCATTGATAGGACTTTGCAGACACACCCTATGGAGTACAGGAAAGCAGACAGCACAGGTATCGAGGATCATACAGTATAGTAAGAGGTGGAAACCTAGATAAGCCATAATAATACCGGGGGCAATGGGAGGAGGCTGTTGCTGAGGTACGCCCAGCAGCTGGAGGGAACCTGGGAAAGCATGTGAGAAGAGTTTGGCAAGAATTCTGAGAGGACACAACGACTGCAACAGCTTTCTGTCTTCCACCAAGAGGTGGCATGGAAAGGCGGCATGGTGGTTAACAGTGCTGGCTCTCAATTCAAATCTCAGCTCTGCCGCTTAGCAGCTGTGTGACCTTGGCCGTCACTAAACTTCTCTGCATTTCTCATGCAATTGTGCAAAATAGTTTAAAAACTTTAGCACGTTTAAAGGACTTAAACCAGGCCTAGCACAATGCTCTATCTGTTATACTCTGCGTTAAATATATCTGCGTTAAGCTCTCCTGGGTGCCAGATCCAGTTCTGATCACTGGAGGCATCATAATGACCCAAACAGACAAGATTCTTGCCTTCATGCACCTTATATCCTAGTGAGGGACGACAGGCAATGGTCACGTAGACAAATAAATGAACGTGATAGATGATTTTCACCTGTGGCAGTCTTGGGCATTGCTTTCTTTCTGAGCACTACTTCCTTCACTTAGAAAGTGAGGCCCAGCCCTGTACGTGCTGCCTGCAGATTGCAAGTCAGGCTCCTTGGGACAGCCAGCGTCTTCCTGATCTGTTTCCCAACTTCCTGACCAAAAGGTAATATCGGGGCATTCGAACGCTACTTTCCTATCAGCCGTATTACGGCAGCACATCTACTGCATTTACTTCACACTTTTTAAAAATGGACCAGACAGGTTTACTTAAAACTTTTTATTTAAAGAGAAAAAGATGAGGGATTATAATGATGAGAGGTCTACAGCAATCAGCAGTGGAAACACCTTTGGTAAAGAATGCCACATGAGTGAGCCTGTCTGTTTTAGATCATGGTTGTAGAAAACAGAGGGGTGGGATGGAACAGAGTATTGGAATCAATAGGGAAAGAGCTCAGAGACCCTATCATCGGAGAGGATTATTTTATCAGTGAAGCAACAGAAGAACCCAAAGGAGATATACAGAGGCGACTCATCCAAGGCCCTCCAACAAGTCTGCGGCAGAACTGGAACCCAGGCTTGTTTAAAATATCGTGTGTATATAGATACTTTAAAACAATCCTGCATGTTCTGCACATGTACCCCAGAACCTAAAGTGGAATAAAATATATATTTTTATATATTTTATATAATATAGTATATTTAATAATATAATAAATATATATAATATATCATATAATATATATATAATATAAAAAATATATATATATATTATTCCACTTTAGGTTCTGGGGTACATGTGCAGAACATGCAGGATTGTTGCATAGGTACCTACATGGCAATGTGGTTTGCTACCTTCATCCCCTCATCACCTGTATCTGGCATTTCTCCCCATGTTATCCCTCCCCAACCTCCCTACCCACCGCTGTCCCTCCCCTAGTTCCCCCTCAACAGACCCCAGTGTGTGATGCTCCCCTCCCTGTGTCCATGTGTTCTCATTGTTCAACACCCACCTATGAGTGAGAACATGTGGTTTGATTTTCTGTTCCTGTGTCAGTTTGCTGAGAATGATGGTTTCCAGATTCATCCATGTCCCTACAAAGGACACAAACTTATCATTTTTTAAGGCTGCATAGTATTCCATGGTATATATGAGCCAATTTTCCTTGTCCAGTCTATCATCGATGGGCATTTGGGTTGGTTCCAGGTCTTTGCTATTGTAGACAGTGCCACAATGAACATACGTGTGCATGTGTCTTTAGGAACCCAGGATTCTTAGCGGTGAGTTCAGTGAGCTGCCCCACCTTTCATCTAATTTTCACTCTCTTCTGCTCGAACCTGTAGTGAGACCTCTTGGAGTTCAGTATAACATCTAAAGATGAGTCTTACTACTCTCTGAGCCTTTGTGTAGGTCAGAGACTGAGGCTGGCCCTCATTCCTTGCAGTGGCCAACTGCTATGTGAATTGAGAGTTTGGGTAATGAAATCTTTGTTGCTGTCATAAGTATTTATTTTCTTCAATAAACTCTGGCATTGTATTATGAAAGCCCTGAAGTATTGATATTCATCACAATTTGGAGTCCACAAGGTAGCAAATGCTTTGCACAAATCCCAGTTTACAGCTTAGAGATTTAAAAATAAACTGCTGTATTTCAGTTCAACAAATGAAAACTTTTTATTCAATCTCGGTCTGCCTGAATCTGACCTTTGCTGAGATATAAATATTATTTGCTTTCTTCTTGGGTCTAGAAATTCATTTCATGAAGTCATCACTGCCGTTTTGTAAAGGCTAATTTAGCATGGCAGCATGTGTAATATTAGGGAATCTGGTCAACTATGTTGCCCAAAAGTTTATTTGAAGTAAAACATTCACACACTTCATCATGGACACACCAATAATTTTATCCTGTATGGACAATCAAAAGTGAGCTCATTACTTTCACACCAAATGTGGTGCTCCCTGTGGGTTCCGTGTCCTGATAATGCCAGCACAGTCCACATAAGTGTGCAGAAACACAAGAAGCATTCTAGATGCATCCCTCTCCTTCACCCTCCACATTCAAGCCACCACCCGTCCCATCATTTCTCTCATGTGTCTCTTAAATCTGTTGGACTCACTTTTTTCCAAACTTAGTTCAAGTCTTATCTTTTTTCTTTTGTTTTGTTTTGTTTTGTTTTGAGACAGGTCTCACTCCATCACCCGGGCTGGTGCAGTGGTGCGATCTTGACTCACTGCAGCCTCCATCTCCCAGGCTCATGCAATCCTCCCACCTCAGCCTCCTGCATAGCTGGGAGTACAGGCATATACCACTAGACTTGGCTAATTTTTTGTGTGTGTTTTTTATAGGTACAGAGTCTCACCATCTTGCCCAGGCTGGTCTCAAACTCCTGAACTGAAGCGATCTGCCCATCTCAACCTCCAAAGTGCTGCAATTACAGAGGTTAGCCACTTATCTTTCTTCACCTAGACTATTCTAGTAGCCCCTAACTGGGTTCTCTGTCCCAGTCCACTCCTGTCTCTGCTGTCTCTGATGTATGCACTACCTAGACTTACGGTCAGATAGCCTCCAAGTGTCTGCCTAGATGCCCTGTTTCTTTATTTGAGACAGAATCTCACTCCGTCACCAGGTGCCAGGCTGGAGTGCAGTGGCGTGACCTCGGCTCACTACAACCTCCACCTCCTGGGTTCAAGCAATTCTCCTGCCTCAGCCTCCTAAGTAGCTAGGACTACAGGCACCCACCGCCACGTCCAGCTAATTTTTGTATTTTTGGTAGAGACGGGGTTTCACCATGTTGACCGAGCTGGTCTCAAACTCCTGACCTCAGGTGATCCACCCGCCTCAGTCTCCCAAAGTGCTAGGATTACAGTCATAAGCCACCATGCCTGGCCCTCACTGATTCTTTGTTAGACTGACCTCCCTTAGTACCCAGCCTACTGTATCTCATACACAGCTTTAAATATGCATTGATTCTAATGAAATAGGTAATATTGCTTTGTGTGTGATGCTTTTAATTTAGATACATTGTGTCATGGGGTTAATTTCATTGGGTTTCCTACTTGCCTCCCAGTTTTGTTGCATGGAGATCTTTCCATGTAGCTGTGTGTACACCTGATTTGTGGTTTCTGGTTCTTGCATAGTATTCCACACAACGTACATCCACCACATTGTGCTTGTTCTTGCCCTTAATGATGGACACCCAGGTTGCCTTCAATGCTCTCCTCCACTTCCACACAGAGCCTAGCAACAACTATCCTAGTATATCTTCCTCCACAGACATCAGAAAGAATGTATCTGGATCATATACCTAGGAATGTCCTAACTAGGACGTAGGACACAGGTGTGCTCACTTTGCTAAGTGTTACAGGTCACTTTCTAGAAGGACTCTGCCAACTTATGTTCCAGTTTCAGGGCAGGAGAGCTTTGGTCTCCCCACAACCCCACCAGCACTTGGCATTATTCACCTACTAACGTTTGTCAAACTCATAGATATAAATGGATTATCTCTGCTGTTCGCATTTGTGTTTCCCTCATGATTCATGAATTTGGGCCTCTCTTCACATATTGTTTAGCCAATTGGATTTTCCTGTCTGTGAAGGAATGGGTCCATCTTCCTTTCCTAATTTCTCATTGATTTGTAGGGGTTATATATATATATATATATATATATATATTTACTGATATATATATAATTACTGATATATATCTATATATCTCAGGGGTATCAGTAATTTGTTGATATGAGATATTATCAATTAACATTCCTGATGGGTTTTTTATTGGGAGAGAATCTTGTGTTTTAATGTCAAAATCATCCACTTTTTTCTCTCTGGCTTGTCAGAATCTCTGTTTCTCTCCCAACTTACTCCTGCTTCTAAGCACATGACTGTAGTACAGACAGCCATGTGCCTCCAGTGTCATCCTGCCTTCATGGATATAAGTGATTGTGCACAGATGGGCCTCTGAATCCACTAGGACAAGGACTCCATTTCTATGGAATGTGAAATTGAGAATGAGAGCAAGTCAATCAATCATGCCCCAAGTGGCTATAAAATTTGGGAGCTATTGATGACCATTTTCTACTGTGATAAAGCTGGTCTGCCAAGAAACACCAAAATATAGTAGATGTGTGAATAGAGACAGAGATAGAACAGAATCGGAGGGTTTCATGAACTCTCTTTCCATTCTCTGGTCCCTAAGGCCCTGCTCCTTGAAACAGCACAGCATCTTCCTGGCCTGTATTTCTCAACCACCTTTCCAAAAGGTAATATTTGGGCATTTGAATACTATCCCTATCTTAGCTATATCCTCATACCACATCAACCAGTTACTTAATACTCTTCTTTAAATTGAACTCATATGTTTGCTTAAAACTTTTTATTTACAAAGGAAACTGCATGTCAAGACTGTAAACAGAAAATTAGTGGCATTCACTATACATACAGGTAATGAAAAAAGTAAATATAACTAAAACAATGTAAATATTAGCTAGGTACCATTATACATTGAAGGTGGTGACACAGAGAAATGTACTAAAATAAAGTCGATCTAAATTGAGACTGTTTCTTTAATGTATCAAGATGTATAAAGATTTGAGAGAAGAATAACCTTTTCTTTGTGTGACTCAATATTACTTAATGCTTTTCCCCCAGCCTCCTAAGAGCATCTCCCTGCCTCAGGTGTACCTTTAAAAGCTAGTGTTCTGGCCGAGTGCGGTGGCTCATGCCTATAATCCCAGCACTTTGGGAGGCCTAGGCAGGCGGATCACAAGGTCAAGAGATTGAGACCATCCTGGCCAACATGGTGAAACCTCCTCTCTACTAAAAATACAAAAATTAGCTGGGCATGGTGGCAGCTATAGTCTCAACTACTGAGAGGGCTAAAGTGCTATAGTCCCAGCTACTGGGGAGGCAGGAGAATCTCTTGAACCTGGGAGGTGGAGGTTGCAGTGAGCAGAGATCTCGCCACTGTACTCCAGGCTGGAGACAGAGCAAGACTCCATGTCAAAAAAAAGAAAAAAAGAAAAAAAAACCTAGGGTTCTAACAAGTCCCTCATCTCTCCCCATGATAGCCTTTTTATTTTCCTTCTCTTTAACCTACTAAAAGGTTTCTGATCACCACAACCAAAAACATGTCACAACGAAGTGAGGTATCTGCAGTTAAATGGACCAACTTTTCTGACTTATCATGAAGAATCAGGCTGATGGGAAAATAGCCTACACTTCCTCCCACACTCCATTGGCCAGAATTCAGTCATATGAGCCCCTCTAGAAAGGTGTGGGAAATATAGTCCAAAGCTCAACCACTTCTTTCTGCAACAACTCTACCCCATAAAAGACATTCATGAATCTTTTGTGAACCATGTCAGCTACACGTTGTCACTAGTGGCTAGCACACATCCTATAGGACATGTTATAGGAACCCTGGTAAGGGACAAAAGGAAGGGAGACAGAGGAAGAAAAGGTGTCCTATTCTTTCCCTTTAAGTGGGAAAAAATATGCTATTCACCTTGAGTCTTCACTCTTTTAAATAAGCATGAGCTACTTTTTCCATAGACATCACGATGTTAGCACAACTCAGTAAAAACCTAATGGCTTAATGAACAGTCTCACTTTCGATCCCAGCATCTCTATGGCAGTACATGACTTATAGATAATTCCCGAAAGGTCACCTGGAAAATAGATTTGTATAAATTAAGTCCTATCTTCTGCCTATCAAAGTCACATTTCTCTGGGGACATATTTCCAACATGTCGTATTGAAGAAATCAGCTAAACATTCTTAAGTATGCGTGTGTGGATGGGAGATAGGTGTCAAAACAAGTCACAGCATAAAATGCCCGAGGACTAAGAACTACGTCAGTGTTGCATGATTTCCTAAGGCTGCCGTAACAAAATGTCACACACTGGATGGCTTATCCAACAGAAATGGATTGTCTGACAGTTCTGGAGCACAGAAGTTCATGATCAAGATGTTAATGGATTGGCTTCTTCTCTTGGCTGAGAACGAGTCTGTTCCATGCGTCTCCTCTAGCTTCTGCCAGTTTGTCGGCTTACAGATACATCATCCCGTCTCTGCCCTCCTGTCTGTATGGTATTCTCCTTATGTGTATGTCTATCTCTGTGTTCAAATCGCCTCCTTTTAGAAGAATCTCAGTCATATTGGATTAGGGCCCACCCTTAACTTTATCATTTTTATAGTCCCTATCTCCAAATAAGGTCACATTCAAAGGTACTAGGAGTAAGGCCTTCACAATATGAATTTGGGGAGGAGTCAACCCATAACAGTCATTGCCTCAAAATCAAAATGCTCAAAGGACAAACCATTGGGGCCATGTAAGAGAGTCAAGAGTACAGTGCCAAAGTCAAGCAGCCTCTGTCACGTCTGTCGCTCGAGAATAGCAGACACTTGGGAGTTTTTTCAACCTTACCTTCCAAGATTTTAAATAACTACTGACTTCTAAAAGGGCAGGCTTTGATCTTAGTGAGATTATCAACGTTGGTTGTCAGAGGTGGGCTTCCTGGGTTCTAATCCAGACTTAAGTCTAAACGATGTGAACTTGCACATGTGATTTTAGCCCCTCTGAACCAGTGTTTTCTCATCTGTAACTCAGGATGATACATATCTCATAAGATTAGTATGAAAACCCTGTGAGCAAAATGCCTGATAGTAGCCCACAGCAGGCATAATGCTAAACTCATAGTGCTATTGGGTGTTGTTTAAGACAGATCAAACAAACTAGGCGTAGGAGGGACATACCTCAAAATACTAAAAGCTGTATGTGGCAAACCCACAGCCAACATCATGCTGAATGGGGAAAAGCTTAAAGCATTCTCTCTGGGAACTAGAACAAAACAAACATACCCACTTTCACCACTTCTATTCAACATGGTACTGGAAGCCCTAGACAGCACAATCAGGCAAGAGAAGGAACTGAAAGGCATCCAAATTGGAAAAGAGGAAGTCAAACTATTGTTGCTCACCAATGATATGATCGTATACCTAGAAAACCCTGAAGAGTCTTCCTAAAGACTTTCATATTTGTTAAACAAATTCAGTAAAGTCTTAGGTTACAAAATCAATGTACATAGATTAGTAGCACTTCTATATACCAACAATGACCAAGCTGAGAATCAAATGAGGAATTTAATCCCCTTTCCACAGCTGCAAAAAATAAAATAAAATAAAATACCTTGGAATATACTTAGCCAAGCAGGTGAAAGATCTCTATAAGGAGAACTACAAAACACTGCTGAAAGAAATCACAGATGACACAAACAAAGGGAAACACATCCTAGGCTCTTGGATTGAAGAATCAATATTGTGAATCTACAGATTCAATGCAATTCCTTTCAAAATACCAGCATAATTTTTTTTTATATAATAAGGAAAAACAATCCTAAAATTCATATGGACCCAAAAAAGGCCCAAATAGCCAGAGCAATCCTAAGAAAAAATAACAAATCTGGAGGCAACACATTACCCAACTTCAAATTATACCACAAGGCTATAGTTACCAAAACAGCATGGTACTGGTATAAAAGTTGGCACATAGACCAATGGGATGGAATAGACAACCCAGAAATAAAGCCAAATACTTACACCCATCTGATCTTTATCAAAGCAAACAAAAACATAAATTGGGGAAAAGACACTCTATTTAATAAATGGTGCTTGGAAAACTAGATAGCCACATGTAGAAGAATAAAGCTGGATCCTCAACTCTCACCTTATACAAAAATCAATTCAAGATGGATTAAAGGCTTCAATCTAAGAGCTGAAACCATAAAAATTCTAGAGGATAACCGAGGAAAAACTCTTCTGGACATTAGCCTGAGCAAAGAATTTATGACTAAGACCCCAAAAACAAATGCAATAAAACAAAAATAAATAAATGGGACCTAATTAAATTAAAAGACTTCTATACAGGAAAAGAACTATCCACAGAGTAAACAGTCTACAAAATGGAAGAAAATGTTGGCCAACTGTGCATCTGACAAAGGACTAATATCCAGAATCTACAAGGATCTCAAATCAGCAAGAAAAAAACAATGATCCCATCAAAAAGTGGGCAAATGACGTGAGTAGATATTATCAAAAGGATATACACAAATGGCCAACAAACATATGAGAAAATGCTCAACATCACTAATGATTAAGGAAATGCAAATTAAAACCACAATGAGATACTATCTTACCCAGCAAAAATAGCCATTATTAAAAAGTCAAAAAACAATAGACATTGATATGGATGTAGTGAAAAGGGAACACTTATACACTGCTGGTGGAAATGTAAATTAGTAGTTCTATGGAAGCAGAAGGAGATTTCTCAAAGAACTAAAAGTAGATCTACAATTCCCTGCAGCTATCCCACTACTGGCTATCTACCCAAAGAAAAATAAGTCATTATATCAAAAAAGACACCTGCACACACATGTTTACTGCAGCACAATTCACTATTGCAAAGATATGGAATCAACCTCAGTGCCCAACAACCAATGAGTGGATAAAGAAAATGTGAGATATATACACCATGGAATACTACTCAGCCATAAAAACAAAATAATGTCTTTTGCAGTAACTTGGACAAAGCTGGAGGCCATTATTCTAAGTGAAGTAATTCAGGAATGGAAAACCAAATATGGTATGTTCTCACTTATAAATGGAAGCCAAGTTATGGATACACAGAGGCATACAGAGTGGTGTAATGGACTTTGGAGACTCAGAAGGAAGGAGGATGAAAGGAAGGTGAGGGATAAAAACTACATATTGGGTACAGTGTAAACTACTCGGGCAATGGGTGCACTAAAATCTCAGGCTTAACCACTGTACAACTCATTCAGGTAATCAGAAACCACTTGTATTCTAAAAGTTATTGAAATTTTTCAAAATAGTTTTTTAAAAAATAAGACAGTCCTACTTTAGAAGAACAGCCATGCACCCACCACCTACATACTGTCAACATTTGGCTGCCTTTCCTTTATCACATATCTTTCCACCTATCCATCCCTTCTATCCATTCATTTCTCCCTTGTCATTTTTATGCATTTCAAAGTAAGTTATAGGCACTGACCCACTTCCTCTTATACATTTCAGCATGCATACCATTAGCCAGTGTTCATTAATTGTTTACAGTGCCTTTTATATTTTGGGGTAAAATTTTATACAGCGAAATGCACAAGTCTTTGACAAATGATATCCCTGTAAAACACAAACACCTCTCAAGATACAGAACATTTCCATCACCCTAGAACCTTCCCAGTTAATTCCTCCCATCCATCCACCCTCAGAGGCAGCCATTGTCCTGATTCCTATCATTCAGGACTAGTTTGGCTGTTATGAAACTTCATGTAAATGGAATGAGACAGTATGTATTCTTTGAAGTAAAGATTCTTTCACTGAGCAGAATGTTTTTGTGACTCATTTGTGGTATTACATAGATCAGGGGCTCGTTCCTTCTGTTGCTGAATAGTATTCCATTACATGAATATATCACGGTTCCTTTACCCATCCTCCCACTGATGGAGGGAGGCCTGGGCTTCTTCCACTGTTTTGGCTAGTGTGGAAACACTGTTATGGATATTCTTACACAAGTCTTTGTGCAGACATGTGCTTTCCTATTTCTTGGGAGTGCAAATGCTTGATTATAGACTAGATATATGTTTGGTTCATATATACATGTACAAACTTTCCAAAACGTTTTTCAAAGTAGCTGTATCATTCTACACTCCCAACAACTTTCTAAGATTTTTAAAAAGGAAGATCGCCCTCTGAGGAAGACAGACTTGAAAGAGGAGCCCAGCCAGGCAGGTGTCTGGCCAGGCAGGTGTCTGGCTGGGAAGCTTTTGCAATATTCTGGAGGATAACAGAAGCTTGACAGGTACCTCCGAAGTCACAAAGATGTCGCTCATTTTTTTAAAAGGTTGATAACACAGCATGATTATTTTCCCTCTGTGCATGCTGAAAAATCCCAACTACTACCAAGACACCAGACGGAGTTTAGAGAGAGAAGAGCATTCTTAATTTAGATGGTAATTTACTGGGACAAAAAGACCTATAAATGTAGAATATTTTAATATCCACACCACTGTATTGTTTTATTAACTCTAGAAAGGCTTGACCTATTTAATACCAGAGGGGAATCATCTGGGCTGAGAGAAATGAGGCTATTTTAGTGCTGTTTCTCCGTTCGTTCACCCTGCAACAGGGGGTGGGTTCCAGCCATCTCAATGAATCTGTGAAACTTTTAGCAAGCTTTCCTCATTCTCCTTTCCACTTATGTATCTGAGAATCATCAAATGGGTGGAGCAGACCCTTGGATGGCAAACAAAGACTTAAGTTTGTTTTAGTGAATCAGTTTTCAGATCTTCAGCTTCCAAAAGCCTGGCTTCTAACCCAGGACCTCTGGCCATTTCCAAGGTCTGCCTGCCCTTTTTTCTTATGCCACCCCTGCTTCCCAGTCACCCTCCTCCCACTTAGCAAAAGTGAAAACTGCTCCTCATTATTACGACAGGGCTTTGGCACAGAGGGCAAGGTCTCCAGGCCCCAAAAGAAGGAAAGATTTGAGAATGGGCAGTTCCACAACAAAGCAGAAACAGTGAGTGAGGAACACTGAAGTAAACTGCTTGCAGGGCTCCCGTCTGACTTTATTCAACCATCTATCTCTCTCTGTCTGTCTAACTTAGAATGTGGAAATGGGATGCTTGTCTCAAGGTCTAATGTATTTGAACTGGGGAATGAGGTCAGGTGTTTTCCAGCAGACGGTTTGATTTGGCTGATGAATTAAATAGCCTTGCCATTTGCACTACATGGCAGACATTTTTTGAAATTGAAAGAGCTAAATGTGCAGATTTGAGGTTTCAAAGAAAGTATATTTAAAGCACATATTTAAATGCAATAAATCACACATTGTATCTTTTATAAAATGTGATTTTAAAACTTTACATATCATCCCAAAAACGTGTTAAGGGAAAACATAGTTTTTTAAATTATTGTTGTGTTAGAGGGACTTTGAGTAAAAATTTTTAAGACCACTGACTGAGTTTATCCCCCTTCATCCAATTGGCTTCTCAAAGCATTTCTTCCAAATAAATACAGTGCTCTTCTCAGGAGGAAATCTGGTGAAATGAATTCTCCCCATTTCATTCAGTGGGAGGAGGGGTGTGTAATAAAGCTGTCCCTTTGCTTTCAGGAAAGGAAATTGATTTGCAAAGAGTTCGATCAGCCACAATAAAGCTGTCTGATGGGCCTGGATGAAAGATAGGCATTTCAGGGCACCACGGAATCACATGGTGTGCTTCTCAGCTGTACGTATTTTCCAGGCCTCAGCTGAAAGCTTTCTTCCCACAGCTGCAGGAAGAGACTGCAGGCCAAAGCCCAAGCAGAAAGTATTGCTTGCTGCTTTTCAACAATGCAGAATCTGAAGCCCCTTTGCCCTCTTCACTTGGAGGGCAGTGCTGTCTCCAATGAGAAGGGGTCTGTCTACACCAGCAGCCGCCCCTCTGTTTACTAAAGGAACATGGCAGTGGATGGAAGTGCATTTCAGGTTGCCTTGAGCCCAGCTTGACCAGCTTTCATCTGGGTTGCTGAGAGGAGGGTCAAAGAACCACTAATCAAAAGCACCACTTCTCACGCTGGAAAAAATACAATAATCACTTTAAAAAACGTTCCTCTGTTTTTGTTCCAAATGCAATTAAATGCCAACTCCCTTTGCTGATTTCCTGCTCAAATTGCTGATGCTATTTTATCTCTCTCTCATGATTACAAAAAAAGGAGTTTGAGAACTACCATCAAATATGTAAGAAAGAGAAGTTGTTTTCCAGCTCATCAAGTCCAAACACAGTTTCTCTCCTCTTGTTTTTCTCCTGGCTGGCTAATGGTTGGGTAGCTGTTGTGGGTGTGACTGTCAGCATGATATAATTATTGTCTGTGGGCTGTCCTCTCTAACACCACACTGTGAAACCCCCAGCATTAGAGGCTGTGGTATACTTCCTTAATACGGTTCTCTTCAAGCTTTTTGTAACCCTATGTCCAGCCCCACCAGTGTTCACATGGGAACTTCATAAGGGCAGGGTCAGGCCCTTCCATCTTTTAAGTCCCTATCAGCTGATCCAGGCAATATGGGCACTGCCTGAATGACTGTGGGACATTTATAAGAATAAAAGGACAGCATTTCGGGCTGTGATTGGCATCTGTCACTATTGCCTTAAAGATGGAGGGTCTGCACTGTTGTCATTGCTAGTTTCTCCATTCCTAGAGACCAGAATGGTTCTCTCATTCTTAAATAGCCAGAAATTAATCATCTGACAGTTCTGGAGACTGGAAGAATGAAACGAAGGTGTCAGCAACATTAGTTTTTCTTGAAGGCTGGAGGTCAGTGGATGCCGAATTGAATAGACCCACTAAACTTTGTATTTATTTTGTTATAATGACTAGACAGTAAACAGTCATCATGTGCAGTCTAGAGAAAGGGTATAGCATTTGGAGTCAGCATAAAAAGTACCACAAATGGTATTAAAATGTATTTAAGCAAACATTAACTGTCTCACAGTTCTGGAGACTAGAAGTATGAAATGAAGGTGTCAGCAGGGTCGTCTCTTCCGGAGGGCTCCAAGGAAGACTCTGTCCCATGCCTCACCGCCCCGCCCCGCTCAGCTTCGGGTGGTTTCCTGGCACTCTTTGGGGCCCTGGCTTGTAGATGCATCACCCCAATCCTCTGTCTTCATGTGTGTCTCTCTCTGCATATGATTTCCCAATTTCATAAGAACACCAGTCAGAATGGATCAGAGCCCTCCCCAGTGGCCTCGTTGGAACTTGAGTATCTCTGTCAAGAACCTACCTCCAAATAAAGTAACATTTTGAGGAACTGACTGGAGCATATTTTTTATGGAGGACGTAATCAACTCATAACAGACTTAGACAGCCCTGAGTCATATCACAGCTCCATGAGTTTCTAGCAAGGTGACCATGTTTACTCCCGTGTCCTCAGGAGGATCTGAGGGCCACTTGCTTGTTTTTGTGCAATCAAATGTAAAGGAATATTCTTCCACTACTTCTACTGAATCTTAGAGTTTCAAAAACATCTGGATCCTTTCTCAAGGTATCCACAGGGTTGATTCTTCCTGAGGGTTGCAAGGAAACATCTTGGGATTCTTATCCTCATTTTGCAGATGAAGAACGTGAAGCTGGAAGGGTGATATGACGTGACGACGGTCTCACAGCCAGACAGCATTGGAGCTGGGATTCAGACCCAGATCTGTCTGACTCAAGACCCGGGATTTTCTACAGCATTTTCATTATCTCTTTCAAGAGCTCACTGGTCTAAATTGTGCTGTTTTTTTTTTTCTTTTTAATTAGTTGGACAATTTTCATAGAAGGGAATAAATTACCAACATAGGAAGGCACATCCTCCTAATCAGATGTGTTTATTTAAAGCAGCAGGGGGGGAAAGCCAGCCAGTGGAGATGTCAGTGATGCTGTAGTCCTGCAGGAGACTGAGGTTGGGAGAGGGCTGCAAGGGGGCTGGAGGAGGACAGGAGGGACACAAAGGGGCTCTCCGCCAGGGTACAGGGGCATGTACACAGTACTGGGCTGCAAATCAGGTTCACTACTCCCAGCATGTAACCTCTCTGAGCCTCCGTTTCTTCATCTATTCAATGAAATAATAATGACTCTCAGGTTTCCTCTCTGGAAAGCCAAGTGGTTGGTGAAGTCATCATACAATTTAAGGAACACAGGAAATTAAGCAAATTTGGGGGAAATATGATAAAGGTTTTGGGGGACATGTCGAGTCTGAAGTGCCTGAGGATATTCAATTAGAAATAGCCAGTAGGAAGAGGTGTGTATGGGTATGAATCTCAACAGAAAGATCAGAGCTGGAGATAGACGTTTTGGAGTTATTGGCGTAGAGATTATTTTTTCATCTATTGATTCAAACATCCATCCAGGAATTCCCGATAAGTAATTGGATGATAAAAATAGGTTGTGGTAATTCTGCAACAGAGAGATACAGGATTCAGGGAAACTACAGTGGAGGATCCGACCTAGTTTGAGATCAGGGATGACTTCATGGAAAAAGCGATGCCTGGACTGAGTTCTGAAGTATGAACTGGAACGTGTTTGATGGATGAGAAAGCTTGGAGATGAAGACGCTTTCTGGAGAGAGCTCACCTATGCGAGAGCCAGGTTGAGCATCATGAGCCCAGCCATAGTTATAACCCCAGGTATGGTGTCCAGAGAGAAAGTGGGTTTCATTTGTTTATTGATCAGGGTAATTCCCCTATAACAAATAAACCCCAAAAATTCACTAACAACACTGTAAAACTTACTTTTTACTCAGGCAACAGCCCAATGTGGGCAGTTCCATGTGGCTTTCCTCCACACAGAGATTCAGGGATCCAGGCTCCTTCTAGCCTTAAGCTCCATTATCCCCTAAGACCTGAGAGGCCTCAGCTTCCAGACATTACAGGGTAGGAAGGGTTGGTGTAGAAGAGAGAATAGAGAAGCACCTACCACTTGCTTAAAAAATGACATCCCAGAAGTGACATACATCACTTCCACTCACATTCAAGTGGTGATTCCTAGCGTGTCATCAAGCTTGAAGCAAGAGGGGCCAAGAAAGAAAATCTCCACTAGTAATGGCCTTCCTGATAACAAGTCATGACCCCTGTTCACATGCTATGAACAGGGGTCATGAAACACTCTAGAAAGCCAGAAATCTCTGTCACTATCAGCATCAAATTGAGTACCAGAGGGAGCACAGAGAGCTGTACAGGGAATGACTACTTGGCTTCAACAGGGTTCAGTGGGAAAGAGTGATGTGGCTGATTTGCAGAGCCTGCCATGTGAAGAGAGGAACAGGTATAGTGTGTGTCAAGCATGACAGCTGTTACTCAGATTTGTCTTCAGTGCAGCCCCCATGGAGTCAGGCATGGGTCCCACATGGAGTAGGCCAAAGGTAGGGGTGCTGTGGATAAAACAGAAAGAACAAAGAATCATTTTAGTTAAAACTCTGTTGGACACTGGAGGCAAAAGCAGTCATGCAGCAGGCCCCTGATAATGGAATTAAGTTCAAAAGAAAAATACCTCCAAGGGCCAAGGTGGAAGGATCTCCTGAGCCCAGTAGTTCAGGGCTGCAATGAATGAACTATAATCATGCCACTGCATTCCAGCCTGGGTGACAGAACAAGACCCTGTCTCTAAAATAAAATAAACTACATAAAATAAGAACATTTTCTTCACTTGCTCCACTGGATCCCCAGGCAGCTGGAAACTGCAAGAACTCCAGGGCATCTGTGGAGCTGTCCTTCAGAATCTGAGAACACCTGGGGCATCCATGGAGCTCAGAGGAGCAGCCAAGTTCAGCAGGTACACACCTGTTCTTGAGCACATGTGAGAGTCCACCTGGGAGAGTGGGCTGATGCGTGAGGTCTTTACAAGGGGGTCAGGATCCTACATGAGCTGATGGGAGTAGTTATCTATAAGGTTTAAGGTATTGTTCCTAAGACCTCATTGTTACTCTAAGTGGTGAGGCCTTGGGAAACTCAACATGGCTGGGCGTGGTGGCTCACGCCTGTAATCCCAGTACTTTGGGAGGGCAAGGCAGGCAGATCACCTGAGGTTGGAAGTTCCAGACCAGCCTGATCAACATGGAGAAACCCTATCTCTACTAAAAATACAAAATTAGTAGGGCGTGGTGGCGCATGCTAATCACAGCTACTTGGGAGGCAGAGGCAGAAGAATCACTTGAACCTGGCAGGTGAAGATTGCATTCAGCTGAGATCGCGCCATTGCACTCCAGCCTGGGCAACAAGTGCAAAACTCCATCTCTAAATAAATAAATAATACAACACACTGCCCTCTCCAAAAATGTTAGAAAACATGAAGTGGCTTTATATAAGTCCTTACAATTAAACACAAAGGAAGATGCTATACTCTCAAACACAATGTTAGTGACTCAAAAAGTGTCTCTAGCAATGTTAGAAATTCTAAATGCAAAAAAACAAAACAAAACAAAACATGTATCTGAAGTGACTTCACACGTACACTAGAGAGGAATGAATAAGTAGATATAATGTAAATAATAGAGCCATTATTTCCCATTGTCAGAGAAAGAAATCATAAGCAAGTAAAGAGGGAATCCTAGAAAAAAAATCCTATGTTATTGCATTGGAGTAAGAGGGATTAAAACACTCACGTTTGTGTGATTCAGATAGATAGACAGATAGGTAGATAGATAGATAGATAGATAGACGGACAAATAGACAGATTGTATACACAGGCTAGTATACATCCATAACTTCCTAGCTCGGTGCACCAAGAAAGCCTGGAAGCAGTGAGACCCCTGCAGCAGTGAGCACAGATACACCCAGAACTGGATTTCTAAATGTCATTCCCTCATCAAAAGACCCAGGGCTCCTTGGGGACACAATTGATTCCAGGACTGAAAGGGGGAAAACACAAGATGAGCCTGGAGTATCTTATAGTGCCAGAAAATTCGTAACTGTTTAAAAAAAAAAAAAGAGAGAGAGAGATGTGTCAAAAAGACATATGAGCTAACTTGAAAGAACACTCAGAGACAAAATCAGAAACAATTTGAGCAACAAAATAAATATTGTATTGGATTATAACCCAAAGATTAAATAATTTATGAGTCTACACTAATATAAATAAATGATGGAATAAATGTGGAGATGCGCCAACTCTTTCTTACAAGAGGATTTCAGTTAATAGATGTATAAGAAATGAGGGAAATATAAAATTACTATTGGAAAACTATAACAGTAATTGCTTCAGGTAAGATCCACTTATGAACACTAAAATTAATGTGTGAAAGAAGCAGCAATATCTGCACTGTCCTTAAGGAACTTCCCTCAAATTTTTACTAATTACGAAGAAGACAAATATGTAACTTGTAATAGAGAAACCTGGCAAATACCACCTAAACCAAGGGGTCAAGGTTAACTTTGCTGGTAATAAGACATATCAATATCACATACCCCTGATATAACGCTCTAAGAAGGGCCATTGCCTGTGTGTGATTCTTCCTCCAAAACCCCTATCTTCAGTGTGATTATGGAAAAACTTCAGGTGAATTTGAGAGATAAGCTGTGAGGTACCTGATCAGCACATCCAAAGTGTCAAGGTCGTGAAAGACTAGATAAGGCAGGAATTGTCACAAACCTGAAAGGACTGAGGAGACAACCAAATGTAATTCAGGGGCTTGGATTCGATCCTGAAACAGAGAAAGGATTTTAGTGGAAAGACTGGTGATATTTGAATCAAGTCTATAATCTTGGTGGGAGGGGGGTTGCTTATTTTTGAGTGCATATAAAGAATTTAATGAAAATGGTTTTGGAAAAAGTGACAGAGATTTCATAGCAACACTTTATTTTTAATCTTTAAAAATGACATATTTGTACCCATCAGTGATAGACTGGGTAAAGAAAATGTGGTACATAAACACCATAGAATACTATACAGCCATAAAAAAGGACAAGATCATGTCCTTTGCAGGGACATGGATGGAGCTGGAAGCCATTATCCTCAGCAAACTAACACAGGTACAGAAAACTAAACACTGCATGTTCTTACTTATAAGTGGGAGCCGCACAACAAGAACCAGAGGACACAGGGAGGGGAGCAACACACACTGGGGCCTGTTGGGGGTGGGGTGGAGGGAGGGAGAGCATCAAGACAAACAGCTAATGCATGCTGGGCTTAATACCTAAGTGATGGGTTGATAGATGCAGCAAATTACCATGACACACGTTTACCTGTGAAACAAACCTGCACATCCTGCACTTATATCCCGGAACTTAAAATAAAATGAAAAAAATTTTAAAGATGATGTATTTGTGTAACTAAATGTAGCAATTAAAAACTGCGAGTAGACATGAAGAAAATGGGGCAGCCTGTGGCTTTGTGTTGGGGAACATGCAGTAGACGACATGAGGCAGCCCCGGGAGGAAAGGGACAGGGGCCTGGAAGGTTCCTGAGCGTGGACAGGAGGTAATCAATTTCTCTGTTATAGTTACTTCAAGCCCATTACCTTATTTTAACCCACAGCAACCCTATTGGTGGGGGTGTATATTTACAAGTAATTTCAATTTACAAATAAGGAAACTGAGGCAGAGAGATTGATCCACAGTAGCTACAAGTTGTTGAATTCCTGCTCTAGGTAAATCTTTAAACACTACGTCATAGAAATCTCACAAAATGAGGTAGAGGCAATTCTTACCCCCATTTTAAAATGAGGAAGCTGTGGTGTGAAGAGAGGAAGGGAACTGGCAGAGGCAAGGGCAGGAGGAGTCACACCAGTCCCAGGGCTGCCTGCGCTCCTCCTGGGACCTCCTTGTCCCCCTGCCACCCAGCCACACCCCCTACACCAGGCCCAAACCCAGCAAGGAGCTCATGAAGGGCCTGGAATTGAAAAATAAATTACGTAAGCTCAGTCCACAGCCTCTAGACACCATTCCCTCAGAAGGAGACAGTGAGGCAGAGACAGAAAAAGAGAAAAGAGAGGAGACAGCAAGGAGACAGCGGAGTGGGGAGTGTCCAGAGAGGGGCACGACCATCTCTGAGGGCAACTTTGACTAACTGAACTCTAGATCTGTGTTCCCAGAAACAGGTCATGTCTGACAAAAGGGCAGACTCAGATAAACAGCCTGCTGTGCTAGCCTGAGTCTGATGTATGGGAAACAGCATTGACGTTGCCGTGGAAACCAGTCCTTTTCTCTCCACTGTTCAGGAGTGCTATTTTTTAAAGAGACGGTATTGTGTGCTTCCTGGAAAAATTACTGGGGATCAATTTCTTCTTCTTCCACATGACTCCCCATTTGGATTAGAACACATTTTGGGAGTTGAGGGAAGATAAATTGACCAACAGCAGTTCTGACAGGTGGTCTTTCAATTTCCTAGAAAAAATGTGTATCTCCCTAAATACCTTCTGATCCAATCGACTGCTGGGATTACTCCAGGCGCCATCACTGCTTCTCCTCAACATGCAGCTGTGGACTGCTGTTTCAGCTCCCTCCTCCTCTCCCCCGGCCTGGACTTTGAGCCCAGGGGCAGACAGTTGAATCTTTGCCTCTGGCACTGGCTTGGGGGAGACACCCCAGCAGCCTTGTGAGCAGAAGCCCTGGGCTTTCTCTCCTCCAAACCTTTACAATGCTGCTTCCATTACCTGGGAGGATGTCTCTGTGGTGTTTTTCCTCCATCCTCCCGAATTCTTCCTGTCATAGTGCAACCCATCTTTCAAGGTGCAGTTCCAGGGCCAGGTCCTTCCAGAACCCAGGCTGACACCCACACAGATATGCCCTCCAGCCTCAGAACTTCTTGCCACAGGCGGGCCCAGCCCAGTCACCATCTCTGTACAGCCTTCGTCCTGTCTTATCTTGGGGGCTCTCTAAGGAGGTCCCCAATGTTGGTGAATAGATTTAAAATCATGCAAAAAACACAAATAGAGCTTGATCTACAAACCAAGGTGCTGTTTTTAGGATCATTCCCTGCTCCCCGGACCCTCCATTAACCAGCAGGGCTCTGTAAAACCCCATCCTGCAAGATTCAGAGGAGACTTCCCTGACCAAACCCTGTTTGGTTAAATTCTTGTAACTGATGCTGCACTCCTTGGATACATTCAGGGGAAGAGTTAGGTATCCTCTTTTATTGCAATAAGGATAGCACTTGGCCTCAGAGTCACTCCTAAAACAGAAATATCTTCCCCTTTCTCCGGGCCCTCCCATTCTTCCTCGTTTCTACTCATTCACCCATAGCCTATTCATTCCAGAGAAGTGATAGCTTTCTTACTTTTTGAGACACTGGAGTGGCAAATCCACTCATGACAGAGTGTTTGTACATGTGTTCATTAAGCCTTTAGTTGATTCTATGTAATTGAAAGAAATTTTGGGTGTTTCTGTGCTAGCTATGCAGATCAGCCAGGCTTTGTGGGTGGGATGCCAGCTCCGATCCCTGTGCTTGCCCACTCACCATCTCCTAAAGCCAGGCTGGAAACCCGAGGCTGCCTGAGACGGGGTAGGGCTGTCTGAGGCCCTGTGCTCAGCAGCCTGTGCAGCCCCAGCTGGGAAGTTCTGTGTCGTCTCCCTTCTTTCTCCCATCCACCGTGCATATTCAGCCCCAACCCCTAGCACAGCAACCCACTTGGAGCCTCAGCTTCCAACTCTGCCCAAAGTCAATCCTGCTCTCTTCCTCAGATGGCCTACCTCCCACGTTACAGAAGATGTGTGAGCACAAACGACAACCTACAAAGCAAGATGCAGAGATGTGTAGTCACCACAGCATGGCACAGTGCTCAAAACCCTGGTACCGAAAGGTGTGGGCTTCAATCACAGCTCTGCTGCTTGCTGACTGCATGACATCAAGCAAGTCGCTTCACCTCTATGTTCCTCCAGTTGTCTCCAAATGGGGATGATGATGATGAAGCAGATGGCAGCGGTGCTGAAGGTGGGAGCACCTACTTCACAGAACTGGGAGGAGGGCTGTATGAACTAAGACACACAGGCATTTAATACTTGGCATGGAGCACAGGGCGTTTAAGTGTTGGCTCTTCTTCACAGTCACCACTGATACTGCGTTCTGGCTGAGAATCAGCTCATTCACTCTTATGATAGCTGCAACTCGACTTTCTGGAAAATCAACTAGAACCATGACAGTGTTGCTTGGGGTCTAACATAGAACAGAAGTAGTCTGGGGATGCAAAGGAGTCCCACAAGCCTGAGTTTGGACCCCGCCCCCCGACCACTCTGCTACAGCCCTCGTACAGTCTCTTTTTTGCCTCTGAGCCTCCATCTTTTCATCTGTCTAATGGGGTCAATGACCGCTACCTTCCGAGGTCATGCTGAGCCCTAAATCAGTTAATTTAAAAAGGGATTTTCAACATCTTCCTCCTCAGTTGTGAGTAACCCCCAGTTGCATTAAGTCAAGGGCATCATCACACCTTTATTTTCACATCCAACTCCATCGCCAGACTTCAGGGCCATGATTCTGTATCATACACTGCTGTCTTCCCCATGCCCAGCAGAGCCTGGCCCTAGAAAGTGCCCAGCAGGCATCTACCGTATGAAGGACGTTGAGCTGCCAGACAAGCAGCCGGTTGCACCTCTTGGTCCTTCCTTATGACCTCAGCACCATCTCAGGCCCCAGTTGCCTGAGGATGGAAGTTTCCCTACAGCCCAATTCTAGCCCCAGCCCAACAGGACACTGTAGGGCTCACCCTGCTCTCTGGGACCCCTGCTGGAGCCCGCATCTTCCCTGTCAGTCTCACTGAGAAGGAGATAAAGAACGTTGCAAAGGAAGGTCACGACTCTCAGACACATCTATCTTTATTTGTTTCCTGTCAGAAAATTTCAAGAATTACACCAAAAAATACTTCAGCCTCTGCTACCTACTGACAAAAATACACCACGAAATTATAAAGCGCTCAGCAGTTTGGCTAGGGACAATTTGTTATTCTGCTTTGGATGACAAATGAATTTACAGGTGACTCAGGGTGATGGGAGGTTGGGGGAGAAGGGAGGAAAAATTAGATGAGAGCGTTTGGCAGGATAGTTTGAGCTATGCTAGTCTGATTACCTAGCTGTTGCATACGATGATTTCAGCAGCATAGCAAGCCACAAAAAAATACCCTTTACCTGGCCTGTCAGAGACTCGTGAGAAAGCAGTACCACATCTCAAATAACCAATTCTCCCAGCTGGTTCTGGACCTGTGGGTCCTGGAACTGACACCCTGCAGAACTGGCCTTTCTGAAACATTTGTGAGAGGCAGCAGAATGCCTGGTAACGGTTCCAGGACACTGGGAGGCCCGGTCAAGGCTGGGTGCTGCCTACTCGTCAGGAGCTTCTAGAACTCAGTTGGAGAGTTTGGACAAATGTCCCCTTTTAACACAATGAAGCAGGCAAAAGACAGTCCCATTTTTCAGCTTCCTTTAGAAATGATTTGGCATTGTGGCAGACCCCAGTCTGCAGATCTCTTCCTGGCTGTCACTCGAGGCTCCTGGCTGGAATCCTATTGTAGTTGCTATTGTTATCAGCACTTCAGGAAACAACAAACAAACAAAAACTTAAAAGTCGGGTGCCTGTGCTTATCGCTTATGGCCTCATGTCACACGCCCGTCCCATGCCTTCCTTCTTGCCGCTGCGCCTTCCCTCCCTCCCTCTCCACCCACTGCTGTCTCATCACCATAGGCAGTATCCAGCTGTGGACCTAGAAAATGCAAGAAAAAGACAAAGAAAATCTGCCCATTCCTCAGCATTTGCCGATGCAGAGCCCGCTGTCTCAGGGTGAGCATTCAGAGCCCAGGCCATGTGGGTCTGCCCAGGTCCTAGAGGCCCAGAAAGTTTGTGCTCATCTTGCAAAATGTACCAGAGGCTGGTACATTTCACTATGGATTGTGTGCATGCTGGGCTTAGAAATGCCAAAATCAGTTCTTCTCTCCAACTCAGCCATTCCTAATTTCCCGTGTTCCTACCCGGCAGACCAGAGGCTAACCAAATAGTCTTGGTCTGTGTCACTCACATATTCTGCACCCTTGGAGCCCCCACTGAAGCTAAGTTTTCTTATCTAAGAAGTCCATGGAGTCTGTGCTCTTCACTGCCCTTGAACGTCTTCGATGGAGCCAGTTTAATGCTTTTTGTTCATGTTCTTTGTTTCTTTCCTTTTCTGCTGTTACATTTTCCTAACAAAGAATAAGCAGTGGCTTTAAAAATATCTTACATGGGAACAATCAACACGAAACATGCCTTTGTACATGAGCCTGACTTGGGGACGAATCAACAATACCAAGGAAGGAAAAGAAATACCAGTTCAGACAACTCCAGTACACACCATGTTTTTGGTGTGTTCCTCCCCCACCCTGCCCTGCCCCGCCCCCACCCCCATATCCCAGGAGTACAGTGTTGTCTTGTAACTGAAGCTTGACTTAGCCAATGGGGGTCCTCCTCTCCACCCCACCCCATCCCCTATTCTGGCTGGGGCAGGCCTCTAGTGGCCCTGGGTCTTGGGCGGCTTGGGCTCATGAATGACAGCAGCTGCCGACAGCCACGGCCCAATGGCCCGGGCAGTGCTCTGCTTGGCCACGCTGTAGTGGCTGATGACTGTGTAGAAGCGGCTTCTGGAGTTGGGGTCCTGGGAGGAGTAGTAAGCATCCAGGGAGGCTGGGATACAGCGTTTGTGCTGGGGAAGAAAGAGACAGAGTCAGGGGTCATTCAACAAACTGCTCCCAACCTGCCCAGCAACACAGTCACCCTGACCGGGACACAGCTGCATCCAGCTCTCAGCCATAGGGCAGGTGACAGCTCCTGACCTGGGCCTGGCATGTAGTGGCCTTCCCAAAACCAGTACCAGCACAAACATCAAAGCTCCACTTAAAAGAAGCCAGGTGACCTGAACCTGATATTGACACTGATTCAAGCCGGCCTTCTCTGCGTACTGACTGTCCGACTGTGGTGGATGCTGTAGGGACCCCCACAGACCCCCCTCTAGCTGGCTGATTCACCTATCCCCTGGTTGCCTCTTTGGGCCATTGCTCACAGCCAATAACTCTTTATTTCCTCCTTTATTTATGCATTTTTTTGAGATGGAGTTTTGCTCTCTTTGCCCAGACTGGAGTGCAATGGCACAATCTTGGCTCACTGCAACCTCTGTCTTCTGGGTTCAAGGAATTCTCCTGTCTCAGCTTCCCAAGTAGCTGGGATTACAGGCATGTGCTACCATGCCCTGCTATATTTTTTGTATTTTTTTTTATAGAGATGGGGTTTCACCATGTTGGCCAGGCTGGTCTTGAACTCCAGATCTCAGGTGAGCCACCTGCCTCAGCCTCCCAAAGTGCTGGAATCACAGGCGTGAGCCACCGCGCCCAGCCTATTTCCTCCATTTTATACTCACATCTCTTTTCTCTTATATCAAAAGTCCTAACAACATTAATGTAATGGTATATTTGTATTATCTCACAATATATAGAGAACAGTCACAAATAGCACCAATATTCCTACTAAGAGGTGATGAACCTGGGGACTACCAAATGAACTTGGAGGTTTCTCTGCAGCTCTGTGTCCTTAGAATGCACTTCGCCGAAGATGTGAGGTCCACATGCTGTCATCTACAGCCAGTTGAAAGGTTTATTTTCTTTGCTTGTTTATGTCCTTAACTTGATATACAGCTAGGTTCTTTAAACAATGAACCTCTTCTTTTTTCTCATTTATTTATTTGTAAATATGTCAAACATTTACATATTTCAAGGACAAATATATAGGAAGATAGATCCAGAGAAGCCTTGCATCCATCCCTGGCCCTCCACTCTGTTTCTTCCCTTCCTCCTGAGGAATCATTTTTATTAATTTTTTAAATGTATCCTTCCTGAATTTCTTTCAATAAGCAAATAGTTTTCACCTCCCCTTTGCCCACACACAGGCAGGACCTTCCTTCCGTCATTCACCCTTACTATCTTAGAGGGTGCTCTCTGTCCGTGGATACAGGCCTTCCTTCCTTATATTCCCAGTTGTAGCGAAGTCCACTGTGTGGATATGTCACAGTTTATTCAACTGTTCCCATTGTTTCAAGTCTTCCAGAGCCTCAGCTGCTGACCACTTGGAGTGTAATCTAGGAAGTCAGATCCAAACCCCCTCCATGAAAGTCTAGGAAGTCAGATTACACCCTCAGTGGAGTGTATTCTAAGGACACAGAGCTGCAGAGAAACCTCTAAGTTCATTCGGTAGTCTCCAGGGTCATCACCTCTTAGTAGTAGTAATACTGGTGCTATTTTATAACTGCTCTATATACATTGTAGGATAATGCAAATGCATCATTACAAGAACATTGTTAGGAGTCAAGACTTTTGATACAAGAGAAAAGAGATGCAAGTATAAAATGGAGGAAATAAACATCACTGGCTGTAAGCAGTGACCCAGAGAGGCAAACAGGGTATAGGTGAATCAGCCAGCTAGAGGCAGTCAGATTGGAGTGCAGTCTAGGTAGTGCAGAACCAAAGGACACATATTTTCAGGCTGGCACACTTCCCATTTTCTCTCTCCACATCGAAACATCATCAATGCAATGTCTTCGAAAACCCTTTTAACTAAACACTCTCTATGTGTAATTCCTCACAGGTGAAATGGGAGCCAAAGAAACCTTACTTCTCAGAGTGTGCAGTCCAACTGTGATAATGTTTAAGGCAACATCTAGGAAATGGTTTGATGTGTTAGAGATACTCAGCAAATGGTAATTATAAATATTAATATTCATCAGCTCTGTTAGCTCTGAAACAGACTCTGTCTTTATTGGAACTAACATTTGTGGGGAGCTCATTATCTAATAGGCCCTTTGCTAACTGATTTTGCTTAAATTCTCTCCTTAAGGCCTCCCAAAAA
This sequence comes from Cheracebus regulus, assembly GCA_963574635.1. Classification (NCBI taxonomy): domain Eukaryota; kingdom Metazoa; phylum Chordata; class Mammalia; order Primates; family Pitheciidae; genus Cheracebus; species Cheracebus regulus. Next base: position 68,239 of record CAUYQU010018953.1, read on the forward strand.
TCCTGGGAGCAGGCATTATCAGCCCCCATTTTGCAGGTGAGAAAATGAGGTTCAGAGGGCAAGGACATTCCCAGAGGTCATGCAGCAGGTTTCGTTCTTTCAGAGAAGGACTTGAATCAGATCATGGGTCAAGGGGAGGGGTCCAGCTGGGAGACTTGGAGACAGAGCTTCAAAGAACCTCAGAAGCACCAGCCCTGCCTTCACAGCTCTGGAGGGCCTTCACTGGAAGGGTAAGCAAACAGCCCTCGAGCCAGGAAGACTCGTGTCAAGCTGAGGTTTCCCAAGATGGAACAGTCCATGCCAAGAGGTAGTGAGCTTCCTTCACTGCTGATGTGCCATCAAAGCTGGACCACGTCCCGACCCTGGAAAGCACCATCCTGGGGGAGGAATTCTACTGCATACTGAAGACAGTTCCTCACGGAAACTTGGAAACTCCTTGCCAAACACATATTACATTTTAAACAGTCGGTAGGGAAGTTGTCATATCCAGAATTTGAGCACCAGTGAAAAGAAGACATTGATCAACCCTCTAACTGAATTTGACAGTGACCTGGGGCTACCCAACCACCTCTTACCTTATAGACAAATCCCTCTGGGCAGCTGTGGTCGTAGGTGAAGGCTTTGTAAACCACCAGGAACACAATGCAGGCAAGGAAAGCTAGGGCCAGGCTGACAAGGATGGTGACCTGCAGGAACACAAAAGTGAGACTCTGCCCACCTTCAGTCCCTGCATGCAGCCTTCAGAACCTGGAACTGGCAGGCAGCACGGTGTGCTAGAAAGGGGGACAGGCCCAAGGAGCTGGTTCTGTTTTGGCTTTGTTGCTAACTTGCAGTCCTAGGCAAATCACCTGTGCTGCTTGGCCTCAGTTTCCCCCTTCTTCAGGATAATCTCTGAAGCTCCTTTTTTTTTTTTGAGATGGAGTCTTGCTCTGTCACTCAGACTGGAATGCAGTGGCATGATCTCAGCTCACTGCAACCTCCCTACTTCAGCCTTCCAAGTAGCTGAGATTACAGGTGCCTGCCACCACATCCAGCTAATTTCTGTATTTTTTAGTAGAGACAGGGTTTCACCATGTTGATCAGGCTGGTCTTGAACTGCTGACCTCAGGTTATCTGCCTGCCTTGGCCTCCCGAAGTGCTGGGATTACAGGCATGAGCCACTGCGCTTGGCCACTCCTTTCTGATTTAAAATGTGATTTTTCCCCTTATTTTACTTTTCCTGCTAACTCTGTGGGCTGTGGGGGCGCTGATCATTAAGCCCTCACTTCCAGTGCTTCCTGATTTCCATCCCCCCACCACCTGGAATGCACCACTGGTGCATTCCAACCTCGGACATCAATTGTTTCTTTCCCCTCTGTTTGGACATCTAACACACACCTTCAACACATTCCCAAACCGAATTCCCACTCTCCTCCCAACCCAGACCTGCTCTGCCTTCATTCTTCTTCATCTCAGAAAATGTCAACTTCACGCTTACAGTCACTCAGGCCAAATAGCTCAGTCATCCTTGACTCCCTTTTTCTTACACACCACATCCAATCTACCAGAAAAAACTCATTTCTGCCTTCAAATACACCAGTAATCTGACCACTTCTTACCACCTCAATAATTTCCACCTTGGGTGCAAGCCATCATCATCTCTCACCTGCAGCATCTAACAGCCTTCTAACTAGTGACAACTTTCTTATCCTCTAGGATATATTCGGCACACAGTAACCAAAGAGAGCTTTGTAAAAATCTAAAACAAAGCAGAGTCCAGGTGCAGTGGCTCATGCCTGTAATCCCAGCAATTTGGGAGGCCGAGGAGGGCAGATCACTTGAGGTCAGGAGTAAACGAGCAGCTTGGCCAACATAGTTAAACCCTGTCTCTACTAAAAATGCCAAAAAAAAAAAAATAGCTGAAGATGGTGGCAGGCACCTGTAATCCCAGCTACTCAAGAGGCTAACACAGGATAATTGCTGGAACCTGGGAGGTGGAGGCTGCAGTGAGCTGAGATCATGCCACTGCCCTCCAGCCTGGGCAACAGAGTGAGACTTTGTCTCAATCAATCAATAAATAAAACAAAGCATGGCCCTTTTCTGCTTGAAAGCATACAGTGGTCTCCAGCTCATTCAGAGCATAAGCCCAGTTCCTATCCACTACCTGAAAGCAACCTTAAAAAAAGAATACAAACAAAGTGGGGGCACCATCAGGATTCATCTGAAAGCAGTAACTGGCTAACTTCAGAGGCACCTCTAGGCTTGCACTGACCCCGTCCCACTACCTATGTACAAAGGGGCAGGGAAGCTCCCATGATACTGAGGCATCTAATGTCACAAGCAGAATTTCTGTATGTGTTATTTTTTAAAGCTGATGACCCTTTCAGTCAGTTGGCCTATAAATATGGTAGGATTCTTCTCATGGAGGAAAGATTCCTTTTGATTCAGAAAAAGAATAAAATTAACTTTGGGAGTGCCCATACCATTTCTTCCCCACCTCAGGGCATGTTAATAAGGACAGGAGTCTATATTGCTTCAAAACTCTGGAGTTGCTTGTTGGCAGTTTTAAATACTGGATGGGAGAAATTTGAAAAGGAAAAGAGGAAGATGGACATGGGGAGGATTCTGTCCAAATCCCATGGGCAAACACTGTCCATGAGCAATTCCTCATGAGTGTGTGTAGGAAGTTTTAGGACAATATCATGTAACATTCAGTTATAAGCTACTGTTGACACAGTGTGCTGTCCATACTCTCCATTACGCTGAGCCAGCAGTTGAAGCCTGTTTCATGCTCATCAGCCTCCTGCCTGGATTGGAGTAATAACAGTATGGGGTGAGATGATGCAGAGATCAGTCCAATATCACCCAGGCAAGAGGTGGAGCCGAGGTGGAGAAATCAACAGAAACTGGACTTAAAGTAAGAGATACCTTGAAGACATATATGCACCCTAGGAACCTCCTATCTGAATAGGACAGGAAAGGGGGCCACCCAAGACCACTACTCACCAATGCTGAGGACCTAGGAACATGTGATCAACATGTGTTTGGAGTAGAGAGATAAAGTAATTTAAAATTCCTAGATTTCCCAATAGCCAAAAGGTAGAAACAGCCCAAATTTCCGTCAGCTGATGAACAAATAAACAAATTGTTATCTGTCCGCACAATGGAATGTTATTCAGCCATGAAAGGGAGTGAAGGACCCGCTGCAGATGCAAACGGCCCTTCCAAATATGATGCTGAGGCAAAGAACCCAGATGCCAATGGCTGCATGGCATGAGATTCCATCTGATGAGCAGATGCCAATGGCCGCATGGCATGAGATTCCATCTGATGAGCAGATGCCAATGGCCGCATATCATGTGATTCCATCTGATGAGATACCCAGAACAGGGAAAGGTACAGAAACTGGAGGCCACTAGGACTAGGGGGTCTGGGGCAATGGGGAATGACTGATAAGGGGCATTGGGTTTCTTTTTGGGGTGATGAACATGTTTTGAAACTAGACAGAGGTGATGGTTGTACAACATTATGAATGCACTAAACGCCACTGAACTGTACACTTTAAAGTCATTAAGTTTATGCTACATGAGTTTTATCTTAGTTTCTTAAAACAAATTCCCAGAGTTCAAGCAGCAGCCTGGCACCTGCAGCTCTGCTGTGGGGATAGGGAGCTAATTTCCTAAGTGGTGACTCTTTCTGTTAGAGGGACATTAAAATCCTGCTGCCATCCCTTCCCTGAGTGCACCTGAGCCCAGCTAAGAGAGCTGCCTATGAGAGACAGGGACACCTAGTCGCAGGCTTATCCATGACTACAGTGCAGCTGCAGAGCTCGTGCGTGGGCAGGAGGGAGTTCAGAGCCTCAGCCCCAGCCTGCCATTGCCTGTAGCCTGATGCAGCGTCTGAGGGAGCCCCTAGAAAGCCTCCCATCTGAATGACCATGTGCAATCCCAACCCTTGCCTAGGCAGAGTCCCAGGCCTCTTGGAAGACTCAGGAGCCGGGCAAGACTTCCCAACACGGGTATGGACATGCCCAGACAGGGCTGGATGTGGCCCCTGGTCAGCAGCAGGTTAGTAAGGAGCTGGTGCAGGACCCAGCAAGCCTACCTGTGGGAAAGGTTCCCTTTACAGGGTGAGCTCTTCCACTGCTAGCATCCCCTGAGTTAAGAAATCCCGGCTGGGTGCAGTGGCTCACGCCTGTAATCCCAGCACGCTGGGAGGCCAAGGCTGGTGGATCATAAGATCAGGAGATCAAGAACGTCTTGGCCAACATGGTGAAACCCTGTCTCTACTAAAAATACAAAAATTAGCCAGGCATGGTGGCACGCGCCTGTAGTCCCAGCTACTCTGGAGACTGAGGCAGGTGAACCCGAGAAGTGGAGATTGCAGTGAGCTGAGATTGCACCACTGCACTCCAGCCTGGGCAACAGAGTGAGAATCTGTCCCCCCCCCCAAAAAAGAAAAGAAAAGAAATCCCAAATAGGAACTGCAGGGGCTAGTTCACCGAAGTGCCACCAAGGCTAGAGAGCATGAGCGCAGAGCAGACTTCTAGCAAGTGTCTCTGGAAAAAGAAAAGGGAGGGAGGGAGGCTCCTTTTAGGTAGTGGTTTCAAACCCTGCATCACATTAGAAGCATCTGAGGAGCTAGGAAATGCTGATGACCAGGTTTCCACCTCCTTCATGGATTCTAATTCCATGGGTCCAAGACAAGGCCCCCCAGGTAATTATAATGTGCAACCAGGAAGAGAACCACTACTCCAGTAGGACTACTTGTGAGTGGTTCTCAAGAAGCTGCATGTTAGAATCCCCTGGGATTCAAACATTTCAAATGATCCTGGCGCTCTAGCCCCACCTCAAACCAATTACAACAGAATCTCTGGGGGTGCAGTCCAGGCAGGTGGTCCCCACATGCAAGCAGTACTGTGTGCTGACACTTGCTGGGTGTCCTCCGTGACTGTCAGAGTCAAGGGTCTAATGCTGACTGGTTGCCACAGGTGCAGCCCAGCCCATGGGATTCGGCCCAAGCAGGGCCAACTTCTGCCAGGCTGTACCACCTGTTCCATAACCCCAGGATTAGGCTGAATGGAGACTGTTTTAGCTGAAGGAGAGTTTGCCTCCCTGTCCTGAATTTTGGTAAATTCTGCAACTGAAGGCCAATCATTGCCTAAGAGTCTGTGGAGGTCAGACAGTACATTGTGGCAAATCAGGCACAGGCTCTCTCTTGAGGCCTCACAGTCTACAGGGGGAGAGAGAGACAAACTGACGGATGCAGACACTTGCAAAGCAGAGGCAACACCATGACTGAGGCCATCAGCACAGGGGGCTGCTGGAGCTAACCTACCTTGGGGTGGGGGCATCAGGGACGTCCTCCTGGAGGATGTGACATCAGAAGTGACATCATGGAAGTACATTAGGATTGGTGGGGGAAGAAGGCTCTGAGCAGAGGAAATGGCATCAGTCATGGACAGAACATGGAGAGCACACGGGCTGTTCTGGAGGCATCATAGGCCTTGGCATGGCTGGTCCAAGGGGTGTAAGTGATGGGGAAGCCTGGGGGCCTGGGCAGGGGGCAGAGAACACATTACACTTGGACTTGATCTCAAGGACAACAGGGAGCCAGTGACTGTTCTAAACAGGGAAGCAACAGGGTCAGAATTATGTTTCAGAGGGATGTCTCGGGGGCAACAGGAGGCAGGTTTGCAGGGGGAAGGCTGAAGGCAAGGAGGCCACTGGGAAGGGTGATATAGTAGGGTATGTCCCAAGTGCTGAGGTCAGACAGGGCAGTGGGTGGAGTCAATGGCCTAAGATGGCATCGGAGGTGAGCACAGCACCATGAGACAGGAGAAGGAAGGGCCGGGTCAGGTGGGCGAGTTCCACATGCAAGCTTTCTGGATTCTGGATCAGGGTTGGCAATGGTTGCTGGGGTGGGGCAGGAGCTGGAGAGTCCTGGTTTAGTTCCAGGATGAGATTTCCTACAGGCAGGTTTCAGTTCTGCGAGGCAGCCTGCTGAACCTGGTCTCCCCATTTCTGGTGGATTTGTGAAATTCAGAGGCCCCACATACCTGATTCCTGCAATAAAGCTCCACCTGCAGGGCCAGCCTAAGAGGGCCGGGGAGAGAAACTCCCACTTCCCTGCAAAGCACCTCTGAACATGAATGCTGGACTCCATATCAATATTTATTGATTCGTTTATATAACCTCCATCCTCAGGGACGTTCTAAAGCCCTTGGTTTCACCTCTTGAATTTAACAACCTCAGCCTCGCAATAAACAGCTTGCTAGTTCTCCAGCGCTAGACTGGAGGGTTTCCTCACCACAGAATCATGCTTTCTCTGTACCTATCTCCCCTCATCCACTCACTCAGCCACTCATCATCTACTCAGTGCAAGTCTATTAAAGGACCTACTGTGAGCCGGATGCTGTGCACAGTCATTGCCTCAGGGAGCTCACAGAAGGGAGAGAGTCAGACATTCAATGAGCAAATCACCAATCACAAACCAAGCATTTAGTGTGGTCTGAACAGAGCACACGAAGGGAGCCCTTTGATGGGATGGTCCTGGAAGCAAGAGGGGACTGGACTCCAGGCAACCCCAGGCCAGAGCATTGCAGCATTTCAAGCTGCCCAGAGATCCTACAAGGAAGAGGAGCTCGAGGTTCCAGAGGGCCTGGAAGGAACAGTCTGGCTGTGACAGAGGGGACAAGGAGGAGAGAGCTCTGAGATGAGGCTGGAAGGAAGGCAGGGGCCAGCCCCATAGGGCTTTGGAGGCCAATATCACCCTTGTCCTGCCCAAGAGTGGAGCTCCCCACAGAGGCAGCCCTGGCCCCCCTCAGCCACCCTCCAGCCTCATGTGCCTCTCCCCACTGGCTCACACTGGCTCCTCCAGCCCCTGAGAGCTCCTGCAGTGGCTTCTCTGGACCTGGAGCCCCCGTGTGCCCTTCCTCAGCAAGGAGAACATCTCCTTGGCATTCAGCTCCAGCCCTGAACCCCCAATCTGTTCCCACTCTGTAGGTGGAGCCTGCTTCAGCTCCTCCTTTACTGGAGCACACTATGTCCCCATCACCCCTCATGCCTCCCAGCCACCTTCTGCTAGGAAGGCCTTGGGCAGCAAGCAAGTGGCACCCTTTTCTCTGTGCCCGGCATAGTGGCTCATATGAAGTGGGGACCAGAAACATTTCCTGAACTGCAGTGTTGAGTTGAATTAGGACCAGAGAGAGAGACAGACAGACACACACATACAGTTATACACACGTAGACACACACATAGAGATACACACACACAAAGACACACACAAAGAGACATACACAGAGAGAAAGGCACACACACAGACACACACACACAGAGACACACACACAGTAACACACACACACAGGCATACACACATAATACAGCCTCCCCCAGACATCCACAAGCAGACAGACATGGAACCTGCCCCAAACGGTGCCATGTGCAGCTGGAGTGGTGCACTAAGCACCTGCATGTCTCCTCCGGTTCTTTTCCCTCTCCTCAACCCCGCCCATCACCAACCCCACACATGTGCCCAACAAAAGCACCTTAACCTTGAGAAGAATCAGGGTTGGGGTTAGCACCCAAGATTCCTCTTTAGGCTTGTGAGATACGAGAGAGAAGAGAAGAAGAACTCAAAATAGAGCACAGAGTTGGCGACTCTGGCAAAGATGTGCTGGGACTACTGTCACAGCGACCACTGCTCCACCACCCTCACTCCATCTAATTACAGTGGCAGGAGTCATAACAATCCTAACAGATGCTAAGAGTGATTGGAATGCAGTGTACACTATCATCACAGTCATATGAGGTAGAAATATTATCTCCATTTTGCTGATGGAGAAAGGGAGGCTCTGAGAGGTGAAGTGACTTGCCCAAGGTTCCCCAGTGGCTAAAAGGTAAGTCCAGAAAAGGCACCAAGGTGTCTCATGGGCACCTTGACCTCACCATGCCCATGACTAGCCTCAGTGTCTGACCCTCATCGGTGGCAGGAGGCAGCATCTGGGGCCTGACTCAGCAGGGAGCTCTGCCTCCACTTCTCCCCCAGAGCTGTGCCCAGTCAGACAGCAGCTCTGGCAGCTTCTGCCTCTGACATAGCTTATTTATCTCCCCCTGCCCCCATCTTCATCATAAGCTCCCCAGCCAGACCACCATCACCTCTCCCCTGGGTGCAGCAGGCTCCTGGCTGCTCCTGGGCCTCCAGCCTCCAGGCTTCCTGTCCACCCTAGACTCTCCAACAAGCCATCTTGGTCACACTGCCTCCCTGATGAACGAGCCACCACCACACCGACAGGATCAGGGTTCATCGCCTTGGCAGAGCAGACAAGGGCCTTCTGGATTTAACCTCCATTCCCCTTTCAGCCCCAACCCTGGCCCTCCAAGCTCCAGACACCCCAGTTTTCCCCACCCTTGTGATCTTGCAGCTGCTGGTCTCTGCCTAGAATGCCAGCTCCCACTCCCCACCCTGTCAAGTCCCTGCTCACCCTAGACTCAGCTCAACTATCTCCTCCTCCCCAAAGTCTTCCCCAAAAGTCCTCAGGCAATTTTGAGCCGCTACCCTGTCTGATCACAGCTCTTCCAGACACTTCTCCTAGGCCACTGTAATTAACCTCACCTGTCTGCTGCCCCTCTTGGAACGCAGTGCAGGGTAACATTCCCACTTCCATGTACTAGGCACTGATCATGCCAGGTACTGTTCTTGGCACTGTACATGGATTTGCTCTTGCTAACCTTACAACAGCCCTGTGAGGTAGGTGCTATTGTATCTTCATTTTTAAGATGAGAAGACTAAGGCACAGAGAGGTTGCATAATTTTCTCAAGGTCACACAGCTCATTAAGTAATCCGGTCAGGCATCTAGTTACATGTAGGATGGCCCGGGCTCTTAGCCTATGCTATGCTCCTCACAAAGCTTGGGCTGAGATACTTATTTATTCACTAAATATTAACTGAGTGCTTACAGTGTGGCAGAGATAATTGCACCCATTGGGCACACAAAGAGCACAGAGGCGTCCCTGCTCACGTGAAGTCTACCTTTAATCTTTTGAGTGAGTTTCTTTTTCTGTCAAAGGGGAATTGTAACAACATCTGCCTCTCGGAGTTCTGAGGGTTACATGGGATAATGCATGTGGGGCCTGATAGTGGGTTGAGTGATGGCCCCTGAAATATATGCCCACACCAAATCTCCAGAACCTGTCAATGTGATCTTATTTGGAAAGGGATCCTTGCAGATGTAATGAAGTTAAGAATCTTGAGATGAAATCATCCTGGATTATGCAGGTAGGCCCTTAATTCAAGCAGTGGCCTTATGGGAGATAAGCAGAGGGAGACAGACCCACAGAGAGAAAAGAAGCCACATGCAACGGGAGGCGGGATTTGAGTGATGCATTCACAAGCCTGGGAACGCCTGCACTCACCACAAGTCGGAAGAGGTAAGGAGAGATTCTTCCCTGGAGACTTCAGAGGAAATATGGCCCTGCCAACACCTCAGTTGTGAACATCTGACATCCTGAACTGTGAGAGAACAAGTTTCTGTTGCATTAAGCCGCATAGTTTATGGCCATTTGTTTTGGCAGCTCCAGGAAATGAATATAGCGTCCTCCAACAGTGCCTGGTGTATGTGCTGCAAATGTGGGCTCCTCTGTTCCCCCATATTGTCTGCCATGCTCCTCAGCATGGACTTCAAAAGCTCCAACCACTCAGGAAACTGGCGTATGAACTGCTCTTGCATATCTTTTCAGCCACTCTCCCCTTGGTGAACTCCTCGTCATGCTTGAAAACCCAATTCACCACGTCGCTTCCTCTGAGAAGCCTTCCTTTGCCTATTTGTGCTTTCTCCTACACTTCGTGCGTCCATCTACCACTTAGCACTCAGCTCACTGCATCTCAGTTGCTCCTTGTGTTCATCACATGGACAGGGACCAAACCTTATTCCAACTTCCAACTCATGACCTGGCATGGGATCGGGGAGAGGCTAATTCATTCCCTAACCCACACCTTATCCTCATTTTTGGTACAAAGCACTGGCTGCAGTGAGTTTTCAGGACTGTCTTAACTGTTCTATAGCTTGGCAGGGTGACTAAAGGGAAGCGAAGAACCCAGTTGGATGAAATCACTGCATGTGGTCATGTGAAGTATAGTTTGTCTGACGCTAGAAGAATTCTTAGTTGACCCTGAAGTGACCCCTTTGTCTACCTGCTGTGCTCCTCAGAGACAAGAAGCTTCTTTCTGACAACTGGGAGAGTTGGACCCTGCATTCTGGAAAATATTTAGGCAGTTCTGTGCAGTAACTATGGTCACATCGTGACAGGGATCAATCTGGCTTCTGCTCCTGATGAGCTGTGTGACCTTGGGTAAGATGCTTCATCTCTCTGAGCCCCTCTTTCTTCATCTGTTAAATGGGGACCAAAAAAAATCAATCCCACCCCATAGAATTGCTGTGAAGATTAAATGAGATGGTGCCTATAAATTGCCTGGTATTAGTCCAGCCTATGGGCTTGCCTGATAATAACAATCACTTATTGACTATCAATAATTGAGCTAAGCATTTTGACAATGATTGTTATGTATGATCTCCTTTAAACCTCATGATAGCCCTGGAAGCTGAATTATTACCCTCCTACTCTACAGCTGTAGAAACTGAAGCACAGAGAGGTTTAGTAACTTGTCTGAGGCCACATGGTAACTGAACAAGTACAGCCTGCTTAGAACTCTGGGGTATCTGATTCTAAAGCCCTCAACCCTAATACCTTAACTGGCCTTGTGATACGTATTTTCCTGTCTTGCAGCTATATTTGCTTGTAATGGTGCAATGAAGCAAATTATCAGGTACAGTGTGTATTGTGAACTTATTCTAGAAAGATATGTCACCATCCAGGTAGAAACCTCAGGAATTAGGAAGACAGTGGAGAAAACCAAAAACCCTTCCACTGTCAAGCCAGGACACTGATCTAGGACCCTCACTGTGTCAGGAAACATGAACCTAATTGACACTCAGGTACTGCAACACCTTGGCACCACAGTTCCCAATAAACCACTCTTTTTTATGAAGAATGCAAACCCTGGAAACCTCAAAGCAATAGAACCACTCACATTAGGGAAATTAAACTTTGTGGGGAAATAAAAATAGGGCTGCCAAATAGACATTTGTCTTCTGTGTGTGGCAGCTGGAACCTCCAGAGATAGAATTAGCCCTCCTGGCACTTTGTTCCTGGCTGAGCCCCAAAGATCCTGACAATAGGGCTTGAGCAGAAAGTTCAAAGGGATTGCAACCTCTGTGAATTCTGCCCAGATGACAACCAGGTTTTCCTAGCCCTTCCCCTAGTACCAAGTAATGAATGAAGTATAGCCTTCAAAGCCAGAAGGTCTAGACTGAAAGCTCAGATCGCCACCTGCTCACTATATGAACCTGGGAAAGTTGGCTTACCCTTTGGAATCCTCAGCTTACTTATCTGAAAGATAGGTGACACTGATGGCTGCCTCACACTTGCTGTTGGATGGTGGGCTGTGGTAGCACATAAAAGCCCTCAGGATGGGCCTGGCCTATCCTAGTAGATGCTCAGCCTCTCCTGGGAATGCCTTTAGTTAATTAGCCTATATGGAATGCATACATGCATTACAATACTTTATGCCCTTGCAACTCCATGGAGTAGGTGCTATCAATGTGCCCATCGTACAATGTTGTATCAGACATAAATCGAAAGACTACACATATGTGAGGGGCAAGGTGATGGTTATAACTCAGACCTGTCTAACTCAGAAGCCCAGCTGGCTAACCATATGTTACAATGCCTATACACCTACAACGACATTAGAGTTCATTTTTATTAAAAATATATTGCACCATTATTATAAGAACAATATTAAAAATCCAAAAGGAAAAACACCTATTATAATCCTGCCATCAATTCCTCATAGGTTTTTACAGGCTTGCTTCTTGTTCGCATCCACCTGCATTCCAGCATAAATCTTGATTCCTTCTGTTCCATCCCATTTTACACACTGTGGCCCCTCCAACTTTGTGTGATCACATAGAGCATCCTCACGCACCAAGTCTGGGCCACCTCAGAATCAAGACAGGCCTTGACCTCACCATCTATACAGTGGCTCTAAATCATTTCGCTAATGTACAAAAAACTGTTATGACGTACAACCAAGATGATTAATGCAAAAGGAAAGAGTGCCATGTAAAGTGACAAATAAATGCTAAAGTGACAAATAAATGCTTCTTGCTGTCGCTGTTGTTTTTATAATTATGTATCATTTATGAATTTGATTTGGCTATCTCCTCAGCACAAAGCCATTGGGTATTACTCTGTGTTGCCTGGGTATCACACTGTATTACATCTGTGATCCAAACTCTCCAACCAACTGACAGCCCCTCAAGGGCAGAGCCACATCCTCTGTGTCTGAGCTTACCCAGGGCCTGAGGGTTCCACCCTTTAAGGGTTTTGCTGATGATTCACAAGAATGGGGCAGAAAAAAGCACCTTTGACGTGGATCATTTCCTCTCTGAGCCTTCCTGCCTGTCCCTCCCTATGCATTCTCCCTGTTGGCCACCAAAATTACCTTCTTAAATTACTCTTCTGAGCATTGCATGATGGGGCTGAAAGCCCTGCCCTGACTTCCCATCTCCTGGCACAGCAGGTCTATGACTTGACTAAGCATCACAGCCATCTAAGGAGACTGGTAAGGTGCAGAGTCCTGAGTATGCATAGATTCTGATCCCCTCATCCTGCCATAACACCTAGAAATCAGCATTTTCCACACAAATCCAGGTGGTTTGAATGCAAGTAGCCTGAAGACTGTCATTGGAGCAAGACAACGTTCAAAATCCTTTGTCTGGTTTCTGAATAAAGGAGGGCAAGAAACTCACATCCTTAAATCATCAGCTACTCAGCACTTGACAAGTATCATCTCACTAAGTCCTACCCAGCATTCCATAAAGTGCGGACTATTGATATTCCTGGTTTTCAGATGGCAAAACTGAGGCTTGGAGAAGTCGGGTAAAATGTAGATTAAATAACGGATTATCCAGCCCATTAGTCGGGACTCAAGACCTAGATGCCAGGTTTGTCTGGATCCAAAACACGTGTTCTTTCCTTGGCACTGTGCTATCTCCATCGTCTAGTCCCTGCTTACCTGTCCCACTTCACCAATTGCTCCTGCCCCAGAAACACACACACACACATGAGACAGTCCTAATTCCTGAAAGTTCTAGGCTGTCTGCTACTGGCATGCCTTCCATGGCTTCCCAACTGGAGGGTGCCCCCCCACACACACACACTAGGAAGCCTTCCCAGACTTCCCCCATGAGCAAGGCCCCCTCACAGGGCTCCCAAGGCCATCATTTTCAGCTGCGACCACACATCACAAAACTCATGACACGTCAGCCTGTCCCAGCAGTCCATGAGCTCCTCAAGAGTAGGGCCTATGCCTCAGTGGCCATCTGCCCAGCTCTTGGCCAAAGGGCACACAGGTGAACTCGGAAGAACTCACATCTATTTGCTCCAGCCAGCCTCAAGAGACCGGCCCCAGAGTAGGGCCAGACCATCTCCCTCAGCCTGGAGGGCCATCCGTGCAGATCGCGGCTCCAGTCAGAGGCGCACAACTGTCTTGCTGCATCTCCGCCAACCCTCCATCTAGACACAGCCTGCATTACCATCTCCATGGAGACATGAGCCCGGCAGCCCAAATAGCTTGTTCCATTAAGTTACTTTCATTCCTCAATCCCTTTCTTGGCAGAAAAGTTGATGAAAAAAAAAAAGAAAAAGGAAGAAGAAAAGAAAGAATCAGATCAGCAAAGTTGGTTTGGAAAATTAAAAATCATCTGTAAATTTCAATGTGTGGCACTGTTAGACATGCCAGTGGGGGTTCCCTGCCAGACAAACCACTCCATGTCTCCCTATAATTCTTGCAAGGATAAGAATGTCTGTCAACACTACAGTCCAGCATGCCCAGCAGTATCTCCTCTGGGCATGTCAGCCACATTGGGGAAAATGGCATTTCTGTCCCTGTGCTCAATTTGCTACCTTGTCCATGAGGAGGAAGGAATTTCTACCTGTCCCTGTCTTCACCTCCCCATCCTGCTGCCCTAAACAAATACACACAGACACACAGACACTCTCTACCTGGGAGGAGTCTTGGGGGCATTTTCACAGAAAACAGTTCACGTAGCCAGCCTGAGACTGGTACCCTTGGAAAGGTCCACATGCAAGACTGGGCCCTAGGCTGGTGTTGGAGAAGCTGGATTTTAAAAGTGTTCCCGGAGAGAGATCCAAGATGGCCACGTAGCAGCAGCTCCGGATTGTAGCTCCCAGTGAAAGCGCAGAGAGTGAGTGGATGCCACAATTGCAGACGAATATTTGATGCCCACAGACTGGGAGATTCCCGGAGAAGGAGCCACACGGGTCGCCAGCGCAATTCTTTTGGCCGGCGCGGCGCTTCTCGGTGCGGCGTGTACGAGACTGGTTGCCCTTTTAGTCGGGCTCGGCTGGTCCCATCCCCACAAGGAGAACAGCAATTGGAAGCGCTGAGGACGGAGAAAGCACAGCTGAACCCGGGAAGGCCCAGCTCTGTGGGGAAG
>CAUYQU010018956.1:0-25748 GCA_963574635.1 Cheracebus regulus
TACCTGTAATCCCAGCTACTCGGGAGGCTGAGGCAGGAGAATCACTTGAATCCAAGAGGTAGAGGTTGCGGTCAGTTCAGATCACGCCATTGCTCTCTAGCCTGGGGAAAAACAGCGAAAATTCATCTAAAAAAAAAAAAAAAAGAAAGGAAGAAAAAGAAAAAATGAAAGAAAAGAAAAGAAAGTAAATACATTTCCACATGAGAGAGATATGTATAATTGTAACCAAGAGAGTCAATGTGATAGAGGTAATTTTTAGTCTTTATTTATTAATTTATTAATTATCTCTGTATCCACAGTCTTTGACATCCCATTATGTATTTTGTCTCACAAGAGAAAAAGTGCCATTCTTTTTTTTTTTTTTTTTTTTAGTGAAAGCAGGTTTATTAAAGTAAAGGAATAAAGAATGGCTACTCCCTAGGCAGAGCATCTGAGTAATTCCTCTCCAAGCTTGAATTTGATCTCCACTGTAACACTATTTTTGCCTAAAAAGAATGTAGGAAAAGTGACATATGACAGTTTAAGCCCTAAGTCTTAAGGAGAATTGCATGTTTCTTCTTTCCCACTTGTTCTTCTGCCCATGCCATCAGAAAAGTTTTAACTGGATATCTGCTGTTCTGTCTGCTAGGTTTTGAAACAAATGCTAATGTGTGTGTGTCTGTGTGTGTGTGTGTGTGTGTGTGTGTAACTTTAAATACATAAATGATAAAACCCATATACAATGAGGATTTAAGGTTTAAAGACCTGAACAGGGAGTGAATCAACTCAGCTAAGCCCAGCATGTATTACATGATTTGCAGTATATCTGGATACCCATCAGGATGAGATTAAATGCTTATTTCCCTAAGCCATTAGGTTTTTGGAAGGTGAATTGTTTTGGAGATGTTTTCTATATCATTTGCCATCTTAAAGCCCTAAATATGTCTCTATGTATGATAATAATGTCACATTTAAAATTACATACACACATACACACAGATTTTATGTGTTTTTATCATGATATAGTTTCAGAACTTTGCATGTAGGAAAATGACAGAAACAAAAAGAATGAATTTCACAAAATTTCCCTAAAGGGGTGTGAGAAACCATTTTAAATCTTCCATTTTCAAGGCATGATAAATCTAAGTAATGGCTACCAGCCTGCGGATGTGACAAACCACAGAACTCATGCTCCTTGAAAGTCATGATAAAGGGAACAGAATGTAGAGGAGGGGTCAGTCCATAAAAGAGAAGAAAGTTTTGTTATTAGGAAATCGAAACTTAAACAGGAAAGGAGACGAGGTATAAGCTTTTAAGGGGGATAATGAAACTTAGGCGACGCTGTGAAGATTGTAACCCATAGTACTGGACCAATGAATCGGGGAAGGGATTTGCATGCTAGGAGATAAATTACCTGCTGTACCTGTCCCAGGTGTGCCTGCCTACCAGACATCTGATCTTTCAAGACCACCATTAAAAGTCTCCTTTCCACTGTTCTTCATGTCTCTGAGTCCATTCTTTGGGTTTGGATGGGTGAATGTATATTTCTCACAGGAGAAATTTGTTTTTTCTTAAAATATTAGTATTGTAATAAAGAAGAACTTCTAGAAAATTACCAGTTTTTGCTTTCAGACTGGATTTAGATAAATTTTGTTTACTTGCACAGACTAAAGAAATAAGGAGATATAACTTATCTTTGGGAGTATTTGTTTCTTTTCTGCACCTCAGGTAAAGAGATTTGAGTTGGCTGTATTTGTCAGCTCTAGGTATGCAATTACTATTGGTCCATCAAAGACCATCTCTTGTTTTATCCATTTAATTCCCTTCTTAATCCTACCCCAATTCAATTTATCTTTCAATTGATGACATTATATGACTAGGGGTAATCTATGGTAATGCTGTGATTCTATATGCTTTTAGAAAAAAATAGTCATATTAGATAGATATAATACATTTATGTATATAATACCATTTTATTACTATTTCACTAAGCACTATGGGCTTAAGACACATTTGTGTTGGTATTAACATTTAGAACACATTCATGTTTGTATTAACATTTAGAACAATATACAGATAATCTTATTCTGAATGCTTTGTAATAAACAAGTTTAGAAAAAATGGCTTAATATGTTACTTTCATTTCCCATTGCATAAGATTATTTTGTTTTTCTGGAGTGTGATTTGTTAACTTAAATCTTTGATAATATCCTACTCTACAATTTCTTTTTCTCCCCATTTGTCACTTGCATTTTGAAAATGATAACAAAACTCACAAAATGTGTGCTATGATTGGACAATTTGAGGGGGAAATAGGTCTTGAGGTGGCAGCACCATAAAAAATGGAAATAAGATATGTAATGTAAGCTTTTATAAATATTAGTGGAGCAAGGAGGTTTTAAATGATATGCAGATTACTATATCATTAACACAGGCTATTTCTAACATACAAGTTGTCAATTTGAGAGGAACTTTCCAGGCAAAGAGAATGTGACCTCCTCTTTTTTAAAAATGGAAACATTAGATTTAAAAACAAGCTTTAAATAAAACACATAAGGCTATTTTAAATTAAGATACAAGGCAAAAGAGCAGCAATCTGGAAGTAAAAACAATCTGAAAGTTCATACTAATTCAACATCAAGAGACTTGAGAATGTAAAAAGAAGAAAATAAAAGTAAAACAAGCCAACACAACACACTCCAGAAAAACAAAATAATCCTATGCAATGGGAAATGAAAGGAACATATTAAGCTATTTTTTCTAAACTTGTTTATTACAGAACATTCAGAAAGAGAGGGATTACCTGTATATTGATCATATTCAGTGGTGATTCCTACATGGTAGATCATAGACGTGCTGCATAAAATTTCTAGAAGCTTTTTTTTTTTTGTTGCTACTTCAGTTTTCTAAAGGTATGCAACAATAAATGTATTAAATGAATCAAAGAGCATGACAGAATAGAGTGATGGAAAGAGGAAGAAATAATGCAGACAATGAAATTTCCTTTCAGTTAGAATACTGAATTAAACAGATTAATTAAAGTATTAGAAAAGAAAAGGAAAGCAAAGAAAGAGAGAAAAGAAAGAAAGGAGGGAGGGAAGAAGGAAAGGAGGAAGGAAGGAAGGAAATTAAAAAGTAAGTAAGAGATAAAAAGAGAAAAAGGAAGGAAGGGAAAAAGAAAGAAAGAGAAAGAGAGAAAAGAGGCAAAGAAAGGAAGAGACAAAGAAAGAGAAAGGAAAGAGGAAGAGAAAGAAAACATGAAGAAAGAGAAAAAAGGAAGGAAGGGAGAAAGAGAGAAAGAAAGAAAGAAAAAGCAAGGAAGGAAAGAAAGAAAGAAAAGAAAGGAAGACAAAGAGAAAAGGGAAGGAATTAAGAAAAAAAGAGAAAGAAGAGTAGGAGACAAAGAAGAGAAAGAAAGAAAAGTGAAAGAAAGGAAGAAAGAAAAGTGAAAGAAAGGAAGAAAGAAAAGAAGACAGAAAGAAAAAAGGGAAGGATTAATAAAGAAAAGAGAGAAAGAAGGGTAGGAGAGAAAGAAAAAGAAAGAAGAAAGGAAGGAAGGAAAGAAAAAGAAAGAAAGAAAAAAAGGAAGGAAGGAGAAGGAAAAAGGAAGGAAGAAAGTAAGGAAAGGGAAAGAAGTAAAGAGAGAAAGGAAAGGAAGCAAGGAAGGAAATAATAAAGAGGAAGGAAAGATGGCAGGAAAAGAAACAGAAGAAAGGAATGAATAGAGAGAGAAAAGAAGGAAGAAAGAAAACCAGAAGGAGGGAAAGACATTTGTATGTATAAGTAATTCTAACATGGCATGAGTTGCAATTCTATCAGTGAATTTGGTAGAAAGATTTCTTCATGGATCTCTGCTTAGTATGTAATTCAGCTGCAGTGCTCAGTTGAGCTGGCATTGTGATGCCGCAGCACTTTGAGTGGATGGAGGGCGATGTCTGCAGGGATCTTGGAATGTGGAGATGCAGGGGCTGGATCTTAGGCCCCAGGGCAGGGTGTAGTCTGGTGGAATCTGGGCTCTGAAAATGGCAGCATGCTTCAGATGCTTGGGTTTTGGGAGTTGTGTGGGACCTGGTATGACCTCACTCTCTTTGGAATAATGGCATCAGTGGATTCCAGGCAGCTACCTATACCAGTCTTAGAGCTTGCAAGGGCTGAGGATCTCTCCCATGGCTAGAAATACAGAGGTTCATAGTGAGAATGTGGACCACTGGAAATCTCTCACTCACCTTTTCTCCTGCACAAGGGAGATTCTCATGGCTCTAAGTTGATCTTGACCAGGTTGTCTGTTTCATTTTCCTCTTCTTTCACATTCCATAGCTTTTTTGTCACTTACCTGCTAAATTTCAGTGTTCTCTCTTAGATGCTTTAGTCAACTTGTGATTCTCTACTCACTAATATGGTCCTTCCTTGGAGAGAAGGCAAGCGTTAGATGTTAGTAGTCAGCATTATTGAAGCCCTCTCGCATAAATAGTTTTTATGCCTGGAAATGGCACAGCTTTCCTTTTGCTTAGTTCAACCATTTGAGTAAATCAATTTGGAACTAGAAGTTCAAATTTAAAGTAAAGGAGAAAACTAAAGCAATTGTAATTATCAGTATATTAGACACTTTAAAACTTTTGTCCTTAATGACAGATACAATAAATATCATGTTTATTCTGAATATATATAATACATATGGTAATCCATATATATTAGTAGAAGTAGTAGAATTTCTACAAATGAACTTTTTGAGAATCAGAATGATCTTACATAGATTGTCTTAACATGAGACCATTTGTCTCTTAAAATCTTTTTGAAATTATATACATTCTCAGGACTTATAGCCAGAATCAACTCTTTTTCCATTCTGTTCAAAATGAGATCTAGACATTTTTCTTCTTCTAAATATTTCTCCATGATTTTGGTCTCTGAATTACACATAAACTCTAAAGAGATTTATACTTTATTTTATTGGAACTAGAAAAAAAAATCTAAAGTCAATTAATGCAGAGAAAATCTTTTAGAAACTGGCTGCTGAAAATATGATGTAGGTCTCACCAGCCTTGTAATCTTATGGAAACTCATTAGAAATGTAGAATGTCAGACTTTATCTCATGCCTGTGGAGTTAGAATATGCATCTTAACAAGTTTTATAGATAAGTGTACATATTAAAATTTGAGACGTATTGCTTTACATGATGAATCAAAGTTTGGCCTAATACTAATAACTTTCAGTGTCCAATTTCTTCAGGATGCTCAGGTACTTATTTGCTGAAGAAACATTCATTTGATGAAAATAGATTGATTAAAATATCCAGTAGAAGCCCTCTATCATTTGTTTAATGCTATTTACCATTTGGTCATCATGAGTTCAGTATTATCATTTTACCTTTCCATACTCACAATTCAAAGAGTTTCAAGGCTGAGTGCAGTGGCTCATGCTTGTAACTCCAGGATTTTGGGAGGCGGAGGCGGGCGGATCACTTGAGGTCAGGAGTTCAAGACCAGCCTGACCAACATGATGAAACCTCTGTCTTTACTAAAAATACAAAAAAAAATAATCGGGCATAGTTCCAGCTACTTGGGAGGCTGAGGCTGGAGAATCAATTGCTTGAACCTGGGAGGTGGAGGTCACAGTGAGCTGAGATCCTGCCACTGCACACCACCCTGTGGAGCTGAGTGAGATGCTATCTCAATAAATAAATAAATAAACAAATGAGTTTCATGGGCCCCAAACCTGTTGCATTTAAGCTATTAGGACAGAGAGATACAGAGCTGTGTGTAACTCTATTATTTAAAAATGGGCTTAGGGGTTGGGAGTGCCATCTCACGCCTGTAATCCCAGCATTTGGGGAGGCTGAGGTGGGTGGATCACCTGAGGTTGGGTGTTTGAGACCAGTCTGACCAACACGGAGAAACCCCATCTTTACTAAAAATACAGAATTACCTGGGCATGGTGGTGAAGGCCTGTGTTACTCGTTACTCAAGAGGCTGAGGCAGGAGAATGGCTTTAATGAGGGAGGAAGAGGTTGCGGTGAGCTGAGATTGTGTCCCTGGGCAACAATAGAAAAACTCCATCTCAAAAAACAAAAATGGACCTAGTTCGTATATCATACAATACATGGAAAAGGATCGCAAAGCTATTTATTATTATTAGAGGTCAAATCCAAAGAATAATCTCACTACTGTGCATTGAATTGCTGAGACTCTAAAGCTCCTTTGGAAATGCATTCTCACTTATTTTGAATAAAATATAAGGGACTCTATAATTATGTTCACAACTCAAGGTTAAAGTCATACTTTGTATTTCCTCTAAGTGTAGAATAATAGTAGACATATTTATTCTAAGCATATTTATACAATTAATATATAATGTAACAATTAATATCTGAATAAAATGACATTTAATTTTATAATCTGAAATATTATGTAAAATTCCAGAAGTCATAACTTCTACATTCTCAACAGCATTAATAAGTTTTATTTGATTTTATTTAGGATCACTGAAATAACATTCTAATCTATAAGGTTTAAGGGCATGAGATCTGTTACAGTTAAAGAGAACAGAAAGGGGGAATAATTATGCTTGCATCCCATTTATTGACATTTAAAAAATATGTTTTACTACAGAGTATAAGTGTTAGATTTGTGATGACCAATTATTATATGATTTTAAATTATGTTACAGAAAGCCTAGAGGGATTACTTTTTTCTTATATTTACTTGCCAGTTTTTAGCTTGTCCAAGGATGAGCAAAATTATTATTTTTCTGTCTCAGAGTCATTCGGTGCTTTTGAACTATATTACATTATTGTTTCCCTCTGGGTGGATTTGCAAGTCTTACATTTTGCTTGAGACTGTAGTTGAACCGAATCCCCAAATGCAAAATAAAAGTCAACAAAACCTTTCAAGTTTTCTCTTAGATTTGGATTGAAATAGGTAAAGTCAGAAATGTTCCAAACCAAACTGGAAAAGTGAAAAATAGCCCAAGGGCAATAGAGATCTTAACTATAAAAGTAGTTAGAGGCATCATCACAAAATTTAGGACAACACCAACCTATATACTGAGTACAGAGAATATCAAGTTTCCTAATTGAAGAATTCAGTGTCTCCAATTTTATACCTTTTTTTAAATTGCACCATTCAACAAATCTTTGTCACAAATAAGAGTCAAAATTAAATCTATGTGATACAGGATACACTTACGTAGTTGCACTAATAACTGTGTATGTGCTAACTAAGATATTCTTTTTTTTTATTATACTTTAAATTCTGTGATACATATGCAGAACATGCAGGTTTGTTACATAGGTATACATGTACCGTGGTGATTTGCTGCATCCATCACCCCATCATCTAGGTTCTTTTAATAAAGTTTTCCATTTTTAGCTCACTTTAAAAATAATGTGTGACTTAGTCAAAAATTCTCAGATTCATGAGATGGCAGAAAGTCATATTCCAGAATAGTTATTAAAAAGCTTATTCTATGCCTTTGATTTTAAATTAACACCAGTATGATGCTTTTCTAAAACTCATAATAGACATAAAAACTGAAATGATGAAAGTCTAGCTTCAAAACAACTCACTCCTATATTTGATTTGAGCCTTATATGTTAAAACTAAATATTAAACCCAAATTATGTTAATAATGCAAAATTATAAGTAATATATTACAAAGATAATTAAACACTTTTCTGTATCTGAGAATTTTAGTTATCAAATTAAAAGAGAATTTTATTGCACCAGCTAAGCATTTCATCTTAGATTATTTGTTTTCTAATTCTGTAAATTGATAGCTTGGTAGGAAAGAAAGCATCACTGGGGTCAGATGGCATATCCATCTCCTTTATTCCTTTTAATGGCTGAGTAGTTCACACACACACACACACACACACACACACACACACACACGCATATACACACATACTACAGTTTCTTTATTTGCTGGTTGATTGATGGGCTTTTGGGCTGATTCCATATTTTTGCAATTGTAAATTGTGCTGTTATAAACATGTGAGTGCAAGTATCTTTTTCATATAATGAGTTATTTTCCTCTGAGTGTATACCCAATAGTGGGATTGCTGGATCAAATGGTAGTTTTAATTTTAGTTCTTTAAGAAATATCCACACTGTTTTCCATAGTGGCTGTGCTAGTTTACATTTGCATCAGCAGTGTGAAAATGTTCCCTTTTCACTACATCCATACCAACCTCTATTTTCTTTATTAAGGTCATTCTGCTGGAGTAAAGTGGTATCACATTGTGGTTTTGATCTGCATTTCCCTGATTATTAGAGATGTTGAGATTTTTGAAAAAAATTTGTATATCTTCTTTAGAGAAAAGAATCCCATCTATTTATATGCAAAAAAAATGTTTTTTGTTGCATTTGTTGTTGAGTTTTTGGTCATTGTTTCCTTAATTTTGAGGGAGAATAAGAGATAACAGAGTTGAAACATACTCAGAATCACTGGCATCTAGTAGTTCTGCAGAAGAGATTAAAAAAATACAATAATTTAAAAAGAAAGCATTGTGTAAATATTGCAGGTGGAAATCAGCAAACTCACTTAGCCCAGACTGGACCTCATTGGTCAGGAGATTCCAGCAAGTTCTTAAATTCACTTACACTCAGTATCCCAAAGAAACATAGATTTTAGCTGGATGCAGCTGCAAGCACTCGACATGGGCTTTTATGGAGGTAGAATGAGTGTGAATTTGCAAACATGGAGAAAACAGCCTATGTTTGTGCACAAAGACATTTGAGCTTAGATGCCAGTAGTTTATAGAAATTACTGGGAATGGCAACTGCTTAATATTGAAACCTGGAGAAAGTTGAGTAAATATGGTCTCTGTTGAATGGAAGAGGGTACCATATTCCAGCAGGTTAGTTGCCAGGCAACCTGCGAAATGCTCTCAGAGTGAAGTAGCTAACATATATATAGAAATTAAACGGGTACATTGTTCCTTATGGTAACATCTGTCTAACACTGTAAAGTGACAAGAGAAAGATTATTTTTGTGGATAATAATAGACATATCACAAGAATAACACAAGAGTAAGCTTTCATTTTCTGAAATCTTGTGCATTGTCAAGCTTGATGCATATGTTATTTTTAACTTCCAAAGAAAATCTGCTAGGTGTGTATTATCGCTCCTATTTTAAAACTAGGAAAATTCAGAGTAGGCTATTTCCAAAGACTTTACAATCAGCAAATGAGGGTTGATATTCTTACCCACATCTTGATAAACCCCAAATAAAAATGATTGTCACTTTCAGATTTCATGGGCACAGAGGATGCCATATCCAAATTTACAACAGAGAGATAAATAAATTTCTTGGAAGAAATTGTTAATGAGAATGGATTTAGCAAAGAAAATGATAGCACTTTCTCTACTGAGCTGATAGGTGACAGGGTAAAGAAATGCAACTGGGATTGGCACTTGAAGAAAGACAAAGAAATCCAACTGAAAAGAAGAAATGATAACAATTAGTAATGTCTAATTTCCCTTTTAGTGTCTTTCAGTCCAATAAAGTACTTATCCTCAAAACATTAGTGCTATAGATCCGTCATCTAGCTGCTTATCACACATTCCACCTGGCAGCAATTCTAATTCCTAAACTATGGATATTATTAGTATTACTGCATAAATAGAAAGGGCATTGATAGTATTTCAGCACAGGATGTGAAAATGAGATGACATTGTTGAAAGAGAGCTTCCAAGTAACTTTTGTGAAGTAATAAAAAAGGCTGCAAAATAATTATGTAAAATCACAACTAAATTATTTCTGTTACCAAGATAGAATAATAAGTAACTAAACATTCCTGCCCACCAGAATCTCTAAAAATGGACAGACTCTGAAACATCAGTTTTCCAACACTAGAGATTGAGCAGTGCAGGGTAATAATCCATGGGAGAGGGTAAGCAAATTATTAAAGGCAAATGTTTGTTCCAGCTCATCGCTTGGATAGAGTTCCAGGCCACAGGGAAAGGAAGGTAATCAGGGAGATTGTCTCTGTGGGTTCAAGAGACCAATCTGAGTGTTTATGGAGTGCAAGACAGATTGATTTTGTAGGGCATAATACCAGGGAAGAGAGAGCTGTACTAAGAGAGAGCTAAGAAGATATACAGAGGGTACCCCTTAGTTCTTCACCTAAATATTGATCTGCTAATGTACATGATGAAACCATGAAGCTGAGATAGTATTTCCCAAAAAAAGTAGAGGGAACAACACCTAGTGCCATAATTGGTTCTGGAATAGTTCTTATTTCATTATCCAGAGTAAATCGCCTCATAATCCCAGGGATGAATGGATATACTGTAGATCTCAGAAGGATATTCCCTCAGTAGTATATCAAAATTAGCTCTAAGTTAGAAACTCTTCTAGTCCTACAGAAAATCCTTAAAAGCATGACTCAAAAGGATCAAACTGCTGCCAAATAACTGCACCTCAGAACAAAGTTCAAGAACATGTATAAGAATGTAATAATCATACTGTACCCAGCAAGTTAAAAATACCAATGCTGAGATTATATCTTAAAAAAAAAGTCCCAAGCATCCAAATAAGAATGAAAACATAACCCATAATAAAGAGAAAATTTGAACTATAGAATCAGGCCAGAAATAATAGAGATGGCATTACAGCAGAAAAAAGTATTTTAAAAGTTTTTTTTAAATATCTGACCAATTAAATAATTAGCCATTGTCAAGGATTTGGAATATTTCTGTGTATTAGTTTCCTATTGTTGCTGTAACAAATAACTTTAAGCTGAATAGCTTAAAGCAACCCAGGTTTATTTTATTATAGTACATTCTGGAAGTCAGAAGTCTGCAAAGATTCTTATGGGGCTAAAGACAAAGTGTTTACAGGGCTGTTTTCCTTCTGGAGGCTCTAGGGGAGAGTTCTTTCCTCTGACATTTTTAGCTTCTAGAGATTGTTCATGACCCATTACCCCATCTTCATATCCAACTTCGTCACACATTTTTTTCTCTCGTTGACGTCTTATCTCCTTATCATGACACAATTATGTCATTATCCTTATAAGAAGAAGGCAGGAGGTTGGAGAGAGAAAAAAAGGTGCTTATGATGTGCTCTCCCCAAATATCCAGAATAATTCTTCCATCTCAAGATCTTTAATTCAATCACATCTGAAAAGGCCCTTATGCACTATAAGGTATCATATTTGCAGATTCCTAAGATTAGAATGGGACCATCTTTCAGAAGAGTCATTATTCTATCACTGTTTCCCTCCTGTGAGGCAAAGTGGTCATTCAAATGTATTTTCCAAATTTCTTCCCACTTGGAGGATTTCACATTTCTGTCCTTCGGGGCTATTCCCGACGGTAGTTGAACTATGCCAGCAGTCCATTTCCAACAGTTGACAGCATACTGTGTAAAACAAGCTCGTTTTTTCCCCCTTTTGATCCAGGGTTAGGGAACTCCTCATCAGCCACATGCATGTGTGGAAAATGGACTGGTGATGCAGCAAGAGGTTGAGCCACGAGAATCTGAACCCCCCGCTCACACGACTTACTTATTTGTCCCAACCTATCCAAGCCTAATTTCATATACACTTGCACAAACACACATATCTTTCATTTCATAATGGATTCCTGCTGCACATGGTTAGCACTATTGTTGGATGGATCCTCATGACAACAGAGGTTGTAGAGTAATTTGGTGCCCCATTACTAAACAATTAGTCTTTATCAGGGTTCTGTACCAAGCAATGAGCTGGTTCCCAAAAGAATACTATGCAGCCATAAAAATGAATGAAATCATTTCCTTTTCAGCAATATGGATATGATTGGAGATCATTATCCTAAGCAGATTAACACAGGAGTAGAAAATCAAATGTCTCATGTTCTCACTTACAAGCAGCAGCTAAATACTGGGTACATGTGGCCAAAAGGGTGGCAACATTAGACACTGTGGGCTACTACTAGACAGGGGAAGGTGGGATGGGGTATGCATTGAAAAACTACCTATGGAGTACTATGCTCCCTACCTGGGTGATGGGATCATTTATACCCCAAACCTCAGCAACATGTAATATATCCATGTAACAAACCTGCACATGTGCCCCCTGAACCTAGAATAAAAATCAAATAAACAAAAAGAAAATATTAATCATAGAGAAGGACATGGATACTTGCCTCAAAACCCAAGAGTTTTATGCTGTGATTCTTAGTCTCTACACAGCATCCTTACCTTGGACACATTGGGACAAATTGTGTCTTTTGTATCATAAGGCCTGTGTGGCAGGGGAACTGGCACAGCTCTATGAGGGGCTTTTGCTCTAAGCCCCACTCATTTTTAGCAACTTCACATGTTACACAGGACATGGTTCAGAGCAGTACATTCAGTTATGACATACGTTGACTCCAAAATTCAAAGTACTCCAGGACTGGCACAGAGAGTTACTTTCATGGTTTATTGCTAAGATCAACTATATTACAAAAACAAAAAACAAAAACTATGGGAATTGGTTCATTTTCTCTTTTTTTCCTCCCTTACATTTTCCTTAAAAAAAATCTTCATTATTTTTTACTGATACATAGATGGTATACATTCTAAAGTAATAAGAGCAAGTGATTAGCACTCTCTGAGAATGTTCTCGATTTGTGGTGCTTGGTATTCTTAAACTCAGTTCCATGGTGACGTGATTCAAAAGGGCAACAATGGGTGGTGATGCAATTACTGGCTGAGCTGAAAAGTCCCAGTGGGTGTTAGAATCCACCATAAAACAAGTGTTTAAGAACTCACTGTCAGGCACTATAACATTCAGATGTCTGAGAAAGCTTAGTGCAGTTGATTGTAATAGGGCAATTAAATAGAAAAGCACCTACTTATGTACTTATTAGCTTTGATATTCCACGGGTACAAGCAACCCTTACATCTCAGAAAATCTTTTTGATACTATATTATTTGGATACAAAGGGTATTGAACAAAGCATAATTGAAAAAAATTAGGACAAAACAAGTTAATTGCAATTCTATAAAAGAGAAAATAACATATAGCTTTCCCTACCCATAAAATGTTAACAGGTATGATTAGTATTAGGCTTTAGTAGATGGCAGGCTCTGGCAAGGCCGATTGCATGCCTGAGGATGCAGCAGAGTAGTAGAAGGAAAGTGGCTCACATCTCTAATCTCAGCACTTTAGGAGACCAAGGTGGGCAGATCACGACGTCAGGAGTTTGAGACCAGCCTGTCCAAAATGGTGAAACCCTGTCTCTACTAAAAATACAAAAAAAAAAAAAAAAAAAAAAAAAAGGCCAGACATGGTGGCACACGCCTGTAGTCCTAGCTACTCAGGAGACTGAGGCAGGAGGAATGCTTGAACTGAGAGGCAGAGGTTGCAGTGAGCTGAGATCATGCCACTGCACTCTAGACCGGGTGACAGAGCAGGACTCCACCTCAAAAAAAAAAAAGAAAAAAGAAAAATTTAATTAGCTGTTTAAAAAGTGTTAATAGCTAATTAGCAGCCAGTTTTGTCTTTCCCAAGGATGTTGGGGAGAGAAGGAGAAGAAAAACAGGGAAAATCTATGTTCATTTATGAACATACTAATATAGACAACAATTACCACAGAAATGCAGAGTTCTTAACAGTTGAATGCTGATAGCAAGATGCACCATAAGATGTCTGTATACAATTGCTTATAATAAACAGATGTGGTATTTATGGAATTTGGGAACATAAACTGCTGCAAAATTTCATTGTCAATTTTACGATTTATAAGAGGTAAAAATGGTGATGTTATAAATGGACTGAAATAGTGCATTTGGTGTAAGTGATAGCATGATCTGAATCCCTTGGAGATGTCTTTCTGAAAGGTAACTTTTCTATCCTAACAGAATAAAGGCAATAAAACCATGTTCTAGCCCCTTTTACCTGGGGTTCCTTGCTCCATGCCAGCTGCATTATATGTAAAAGAAATTATGGAGGCATGGGTGTTTTACGTTTACCTAATTACTTGTATCCTCTTCTTGTGAACCCATAATATTTTCTTTTATCCTACTGATGTAGGAGTAAACTAAAGTGAAAAAAAGTTAAGTAATAGCTAAGAGATTACTTTTAACAATCTTTGAACCCAGTTCAGCTTTAACATGGTATAGACCTAGTGCAGGCCTGGCTTGCTTATTAGATTTCAGGATGACTTTGTTTAAGTGGGAAGGATAGAGAAAAGTGAACAGCATCTCTTTTCCCATGTACATATAAACACCCTAAGAATATACAGGTTCTGATTAGAGGCCTGCCATGTTTGAAATATTGAGCTGTGGGATCATTTGCTCAAATATGTGATTATTTTCCATATGTGCTTTTTAAACTTTAATGTGTATGTGAATCATATTGGGTATCTAACTAAAACTGAAATAATGATTCAGTTGGTCTGGGACAGATCCAGACACTAAAAAACAATGCTGGTACTTCATGAACCACACCTTGAGTACGAGAGCTCTAAGGGGTTATAAGGGTGGACTTTTGAGATGGGAGATATGGTAGCACTGTATGGAATGCAATGACAAAGAAAATATAAGTAAATATTGAGAATGATTTTTTTCTTAGTGGAGGAAGATATGGGATGTAGGATACCAAGACCCAACCAAACAAGATTGAGCTGTAGAATAGGAGGTCAGTGGTAGCCTCTTCCTTGGATACTAGACCAGTCCTTCTGGTGAATCTCTGCTAAAGTGGATGCTGTAACATATGCCATATGCTGTAAGCTCTGAAAATAATCTTCATGAATATATTCAATTTTTTTTGCCTCTTTTTCTGCCCTATGTACAGCTTCTCAGATATTGTGCTACAGTGACAGCTCATACCCTTATACACCTAGCAAGGGTCTCTGGTGCCAGGAGGCCTTCACTAAATTAGTATCAATGTCGCTGAAGAAAATCTGAGAATGTATACATAATATCATAAGTTCTTGTTAGAGTGAGTCCTCGCATGATGTTGATGCTTCCAGAACCTTCTGCTGCTACCTGTTTATTCTATTCAAGATACAACTGGTGATTTGGTTAATTATTAACAGGGCACCAGATTTGGAGGTGATGAAATGAGTCTATAACCTTAAGGCTTTAGCCTAGGAAAAAAAATGTGCATTGCTAGTAGAGTACAAAATAATACAATCATTTTGGAGAACAGAATGACAGTTTTTCATAGTTTATGCATGCACACATCCCATGTCCTGGCAATTCCACAGGTAATTCCAAACAGAACAACTTAAGTGTCCATTAACTGGAGAAATGGGTTTAAAAATTGTAGTGTAAATATTTAATGGTATAATTCCAAGAAATAAAAAGAAATAACCTCTTAATGTGTCCAACAATGTAGATGAACCAGAAATACAATAGATGGAGCTAAGAAATGAGGAAACAAAAGAGTTCATACGGTAATAACCCATTTAAATGAAGTTTTAAGACACTCAAATCTAATCTGCAGTAGAGGTCAGCAAACTATAGCACAGGGCCAAATCAATTCTGCTTCCTAATTTTGCGTATGTATAGCACTGAATAGAGCATTTAAAAAATATTGTTAAAGTATTATAAAAAGAAACAAAGAAGAATATATGAGACAGAAATATAGAGCCCACAAAGTTTGCAATATTTATTGTCTGGTATATTTAAAAACGTGTACTGATGTGATGCTGGCTGCATAGTGATAAAATTTAGAAAGTAATTACCTCTTGTGTCCTGGAAATTGACTAGAAAAGGAGCACAAGACAATTTTCTAGAATGACAGAAATGTTTTAGACCTCATTTTAGTTGTGATTATGAGTGTCTACAATTGTCAAAACTCATTAAACAGAACATTTGAATTGTACAATTTTATTATAATTTAAACCTCAAATATATAATGGCATAACTTTAAAAACATCAAAATGTAATACTATTAAGAATAACAAGAAGATCCTGAATTAGCATCTGCCAGCTAATCCCTTGACAATCTTGGGAGCTCAAAATAAAGAAGCAAAGATCCTCTAACAAATCCAATTCTGTCCCCTAGAGGTGGCCTCTTGAATAGCTAGTTGTTGATTGATCGCTCCTTGAGGGAACAATCTCTGTACTCTCACTGCTGCTGAGTAGACTTGTGTTATAGACCAAGATAAATATCGGAATCCCTGCTGTAATGCTTGTCGCTGACAGCTGGGACATGTGTGAACACCAGCAAGGAGTATGTCACAGCTGAGGCATGCATATCATAGCTCCATGCACTGTACTGCAGGGTCAACAATTCAATACCTAGTCAGTGGCCACGCTTATGTCTCAACAAATGACACCTCCACCACGTCAAGTGTTCTTGAAACTCCACCCATAAAATACTAGACTTCTCTCTGGGAGTCAGCTGAACAGCATTTCTGATTTTCTGGGCTTTACAACTCTCCAGACTAAATGCTAAAGGGGAGCCAGTAGTATTATCACTAACCTGTAGGTAGTTTAGATTATTATCTAGCCCAGAACAGATTTCTTAAAGAACTGCTGGTCAAACAGTGTTAGAGTTCTGTTCTTTCATTGCATTTTCAGGAGCTCTGAAAACTGGGAACTGAAAGCTTTAGTTCTGGGCATATATTTGTTCGAGGTCCAATTTGAGCAGAATCCTGGTGGCTTACTTTAAGCATGTTAAAAACTGACTCACAAAAGTTGTTGGATAAAATTGGTAAAGGTAGACAGAAACAAAAGTATTGACATAGACTGAATATGAACATTATTTATGGTCTCTTTTTACATCCTGGTCACTGCCACTATGAACGTGGCATGGTTCTGGGAAGAAGATAAATGGAGGCCAGGTACAGTGCTCATGCCTGTGAGCTCAGCACTTTAAGGGGCGTGGTAGGTGGATTGCTTGAACTCAAGAGTTCAGGACCAGCCTGGACAGCATTGCAACTTGCCTTATCTCTACAAAATACAAAAAGTTTACCAGGCATGGTGGTGTGTGCCTGTAGTCCCAGCTGCTTGGGAGGCTGAGATGGAAGGAGAGCTTGAGACTGTGGAGATCCAGGCTGCAGTGAGCTATGTTCAGCACCACTGCCCTCCAGCCTGGGTGACAGAGCAAGGCCATGTCTCAGAACAAACAAGCAAACAAACAAAATGATAGAGTGAAAAGCCAAAGAGGTGCTAATCCAGAGTAATAAGGAATAATTAGCAGAGGAAACGTGTGGTGCCAGCCTGCCACCCAATCAGCCAGGCAAATACTGATGATTGTGGTGAATCTCGGAAAATGTATGGGCGGTAGAGAGGAAGGTAAGAAAAAAGTGATTTAGGTTATCATGAGTAAATAACCTTTGCAGGTAGATACAATTCCTTTATAACCTCTAACAGTTACTGCTGCAGAGAGGATACTGGGCCCTGTTTGTTTGTAGATACTATAGCAATAAGACAAGTCACTAAACTTGTGAATTATGTAAGTCAGATATGATAGATTTTAATGTCACTTCATCATCAAAACACAGCTTTTGTGTTACCTTTCTTGACAGCAATTTTGAAGTCAGAGGCGTGATCCTCAACAAGCTGAGATAATAGCAAGAATAACTTCTTTTGGTAAGTCCATTAAGTGTATGCAAGTAGTATGTTTAATTCATAAATATTAGAAAGTAAAAAACGCTGGAGGATGTGCTAAGAAAGGAGGATACCTCTATATTGTTTGGAGGAATATAAATTGCATAACCACTATAAAAAAATCAGTACGGAGATTCTTCAAAAAACTAAAAATAGAACTACTATTTGATCTAGCAACACCACTTCTGGGCATATATCATAAAGAGAGAAAATCAGTATATCAAAGAGATATCTACACTTCATCCAGATAATCTGCATTCCATGTTTATCGCAGCACTATTTATAATTGCCAAGATAAGGAATCAACCTAAATGCCCATCAAAGGATGAAAGAAAATGTGTCATACACAATGAAATATTAATCAGCCAAAAGAAAATGAAATCTTGTTATTGACAACAATAGGGATAAACCTGGAGGCATTATGTTAAGTGAAATAAACTAAACACAGAAACACAGATGTCTCATGTTCTCAATCATATGTGAAAATGAAAAGAATTGATCTCATGGAGTGGAGGTGGAGAGTAGAATCATGTTTACTAGAGGCTTAGAAGTGTAGTGGTGGGGAGAAAGGGATAAAGAGAGATTGCTTTAATGGGTACAAAAATACAATTAGAAGAATTAAGATCTAGTGTTCAATAGCACAACAGGACAACTAAAACTAGCAATAATTTCTTGTGTATTTCAAAATAGCTAGAAAAGTACATTTGGAATGTTATCCACACAAAGAGTAAATGTTTGAGTGATAGATATCCCAATTGCCCAGATTTGATTATTACACATTGTATGCCTGTATCAAAGTATTACATATACTCCATACATGTATACAACAATTGTGTATGCATATATATATATAACATTTTAAAAATTAGCATTGGTAGGAAAAATAAAATTATTTATATAGAACCAGGAAAGATAAAAATGGCTACACTGAACTAGTGAACATCATTATAGAAAAATTTGGACATAAAAGCCAGAGAGTTATCTTTAACTGACATGAAGAAGCTACTGAGTTTGTGGAAAGGTAATATAAAACCCTGCATAAATAATATTTAATGTTTAAAAAAAATTGCCAGATGTAAACCCTGTGTCAGGGACTTGTAATGTGTAATATGACTTTATGCAGTAATGTACTCTAAGAATAGTAGTGTACAATTGAAGTTTTTATGAAAATAATTTTGAAAATTAAGACATGCTATGAGAATAAGAAAATATGCCATATACTTTTCTTCTGAATGTTTTAAACAGTTGGTCATAAAATAAATAAAAAGACATGAACATAGCTTTTTCAAATTTATCAAGAACAAAGATATAAAGAGGAGTGCATTTTATATTTCTTTAGAAAGTGCCACAGTCTCAAGGGGGATGTGGCAATTTCGAAAGTGAAACATGAAGAATATTGGATTACAACTTGCTGGGTAAAATGTGAATAACAGTTGACATGTGAGACTACAAATGTCAATGGATCAAGTATTTGCTTGTTTCTTAATTTTAGGAAATGTTTGCATAGTGTAATGTGGCAACGAATATACATTTGGTGATAATATATCCCTAACCTTAATTATGCCACAAGAAATGTAGTATATATTTTGGAACTTATTACTAACTTTATGATTAAGTACCATATGTACTTGCTTTTGAAATGTACTTTTAATGTGGAAGAAATAGGTACAAAAGTGATGTGCTAGCTTTAGTGGAGGAGTTGGTAGGGGGCAGGAGATTAATGTTGTGGAATAAAAATGTGAATATGAGAAAAACAATGATCAACAGCGGAAGATTGCCAGTTGCCTTATATACTAAATTGGTCTTGAAAAAATGCCCTTTATAAAAAATCTTTGAACGATCAAGGAGTGTGAAAGTCTCAAGCATGAATTTAAAAAATAATGATAAAATACTCATTTGTGCATAAAACATTATTTCAGGGGTAGGCTTAAATGTAGTTCCATTTTTTATGTTCCTTATATAGTAAATATTTTATAAGAGGGGCACTCAAGTGTTTATGTAATCAGAAATATCATAAATTGAATTACATTGTTTTTAAGATGTATTTTTTGTGGTTTAATTAGTTTTCTTTATTTTATTTTAGACCCAGGAAGTACATGTACAGGATTGTTGTGTGGGTATACTGCATGATGCTAAGATCTGGCCTACTAATGATCCTGTCACTCAAGTAGTGAACATAGTACCCAATAAGTACTTTTCCAACCCTTTCCTCCCTGTGTGCCTCCGTCATTTTGGGATCCCCAGTGTTTGTTGTTCCTATCTTTGCGTCCATGTGTATTCAATGTTTAGCTTCCATATGCAAGTGAGAAGATGTGGCATTTGGTTTTCTGTTTCTGCATTAATTTACTTAAGATAATGGTCCAGCTGCATTCATGTTGCTGAGGACATGATTTTGTTATTTCATATGGCTATGTAGTATTCAATGATGTATATATACATTCTCTTTCTCCAATCCAGTGTTGATGGACACCTGGGTTGATTCCATGTGTTTTGCTATTGTGAATAGTGCTGTGCTAAACATATGAATGCAGGTGTCTCTATGGGAGAATGATTTATTTTCTTTTGGGTAATAAATTCCCAGTAATGAGATTGCAAGGTGAATGGTAATTCTGTTTTTTGTTCTTTGAGAAATCTTCAATAAGCTTTCCATAATGGCCGAACACATTTAAATTCCTACCAAAAATGCATAGGTATTCCCTTTTCTCTTTAACCTCATCAACATCTGTTATTTTTTAATGTTTTTATAGCCAATCTGACTTGTATGAGATGGTATTTAATTGTGGTTTTGATTTGCATCTCTCTGAATATTAGTGATGTTTGTTAGCTGCTTATAGGTCTTTCAAGAAGTGTCTGTTGATATGCATACTTTTTAAGGTATATTTTTATTTTTAAATGATTGATTTGCTTAAGTTATTTAAAGATTCTGGATATTCGTTCTTTGTCAGATGCTTGGTTTACAAATATTTTCTCTTATTCTTTAGGTGGTCTGTTTGCTCTGTTGAGAGTTTCTTTTGCTGTACAGAAGTGCTTTAGTTACATTAGGTCTTATTTGTCAATTTTGTTTTGTTGCATTTGCTTTTGAGGACTTCATCATAAATTATTTGACTAGGCAAATGTCTAGAAGAGCATTTGCTAGGTTTTCTTCTCGGACTTTTATACAATGAGAGCTTACATTTAATCTTTTAAGCCATTGTGTGTTAATTTTTGAATATAGTGAGTTTTGAAAAGGTAGGAACAAGGACTGAGTAGAGGGTACCTCCTTATGCTGGAAACATCCTGTTTATGGAGAAAAACTAACCCTGATCTGTTCTAGGATCTGTGTGTTTCCTTAAAGTCTTAGTTTGATTAGTCACATTCAGTGACTCCATTTTGGTTTGGTTTTGTAGGTTGGGGCATAGTGAATGAGCTCAGTCCAAAATAATGGCCTCCTATACTTTTGTTTTAAAAAATTCCCCCATTTTGATCACGTTCTCACTTAGGTAAGAGTGTGACCAAAACTTAAGGCCTTAAAGCCACTCCCAGTTACCCTCACTTTGAATTTCTGATCTAAGCACATCATTCATAGATTAGTGTCTCCATGGTCATACATTTCTTTCAGCTCTTCCTATCCTTGTTTAAGAGAGAACATTTAAAATTCTAGAGATGACTATATTCAATCATTTAAAACCTTTGAAAGAATATAGTGCACCAGGAAGACTATTACTATGCCTATCAGGAGGATAATATCAAGAGTTTGGAGTATGCTCCTTAACTAGGGTTCCCATAAACCAAGAAAACTAAAGTCAAATAGATCAAAGAATGGGCTAGACAAAAAGTCTATTCACTTTACTAAGCAGTCTTTTTGTTAATTCCCTACAACTGAATATCTATAATATCTGATATTTTCTCCATAAGCCATAAGTGCCAGCAGCTGTACAAATACCTCTCTGTTCAGCCAGTTGTATTATTTAACATAACTTTCACAAGATAATTTAAAGTCTGTGTGTAAACATAGCCTTTACAGTAGAATCTGCTATAGAGCTTATCATGAGGGATGCATTTCTAATCATTGCCCCTTTTATTCCAAACCATGGAAAAGGGACATAAAAAATGAGATCCCTCTAGTAGGGTGAAGGCCTCCTGGCAATGTGCTCTTTAACCTATGATGTGGGTTAAAAGGAGTGAATCAATGTTCTGTTTTTGACTGATTATGAGGCAACATATGTACCATTAAAGTTTCTCACTTACATTGGGTCTTCATTTTTTATCTATTAAAGTATAAGTTTATTCATGCATAAGGCTAGCTGCCAAATCATTCACACATAACAGTAAATGCACATAACAGACACCCTTTTCATTTCCATTGTTCAGAGTCATAAACAAGGAAAAATATTCTAAGATAAGTGTCTCATGATGGTAGAAAACTCTTGATGCATGATCTTGGGAAAAGCTGTTCACATCAAGGATGCCATCTTCTTCTGGGGAGAAACTTCCCTGGTTAGCTTTACCTTAAGATTTCTAATGGGCGTACAGTTACAAAATTGTGGAGAGATCCTTCTTGGTTGTGAGATTGTGAACCCAAAGCTCAAGGTCCCAAAGTTTTGCTGTAGTGTGGATAGCAGGGACAGTCTTTCTCTGATGTTCTTAGAAGATCCAATTTTGGGGTTCTAAATTGTGAAGAAGTTGATTGTCCCAGTCACTGAACAATAAAAAGCTTTCTTGCCATGGTGAAAATACACTGTAGCATAATCACCTACTGTTATAACATTAGCCCTCTTGCATGGGAAAGCTTTTATACAACCAGAAAACAGGCAATGAAAATGACAATTGAATGAAATTCCTTTATAAATGTTTAAATGGCCCATCAAGTAACCAAATGTACTGAAGTTTTGACTGTTTTCCTAGGGATACAAGTTTGACTAACCAAACATGAGTTATAAACTATTTTAGCAATTTGTAAGACACCACACCAACATATTTAACTTAGTTCATTTTATCTTTTCCATGATGAGTTATGGAATGCAGGACTTTTAATAACAAAATCTTTAAGCATCAGGAAGGACAGGGTGGTCATTCTGGTTTTCCAAGAGTCCATTCTAAATTAAAATTAGACTTATATCCTCTTAAATACTAGTTTATTTCTCCAAAGTATGTGCATAGCACTGATAACTGATGGATTGGCATAGTTAATTTGACATAGACCTTGGAGTTTATTCAAATTATATATATGAACAATTTCACTACTGTCACATTTAGCATGCAAATCTGGCAAATATTTCCTATGTATTCAATTAATTTTTTTTTCTACTTGAGTTGACAGTTTTATAACTGCTTTTTCATGAAAGTTCCAGGAGTTCTTACCCAGTCCAATTTTTGGAGAATTGGGGAATTCATGGAGAATTCTTACCCATGATATGATCTTAATGTTATTAGAAACCTGTATTCAAGAGTGCTTTTCAGGACCCTTTCCATTCTTTCATGAACCTCCTCAAAGACACCATTTTCTAGGATTTTATATACTTGTGAAGTTTCCAAACACTGCAGCAGCATGAAGTAATACTGCATCAGCAGGAAGTAATTAGCTGTGGAAATAACTTTAAATAGTTACACTTAAAAACACAATTGACAAGAAGATTTGGTTATTTCTGTGGTCTACAATAACTTAACATAATAATCGTAATTATGATCAATAGTGTATACCCAGACATACTAGAATTTTAGAAATCCCATATGATTTTGGAACATATTGATAAAATATGCTAAAATATAACTTGAAGAAGGTTAAATACTATCTTTTTTTTTTTTTGACAATGCTTCTCATGTGACTAAACACATCAAGTAATCCTGCTTACCCTTCTTTTAGATGCTTCAGGCTCTCTATAGCATTGTAAAATTAGAGGTCAAAAAAGACAGTTCTGAAGCTGAAATTTTATTTTGGGAAGCCTATCAAATATGTTGAAGGTTTAAACACTTGGTATTATGAAATATATTTCTAGATTATCATAAGACATTCATTTAGCTAAAATGACTCAAAAGTTTTAAAAAGGCAAAACCTTTTACAGATTAATATAGGGAAGACTTATATTTTCAAACAATCTCTCTTTTGACTTTTCCTTCTTTTATCAGTACTTTATTCAAAAGGCAAACAAAATCTTTCATTATCTTTTAATATTACATGAAAGTCTTGTTCAACAGAGAAAGACAAATTTCACCCTTGCATTAGTGTACTATTAATGTCAATCCTAATTTTTATTAAAACCTTAGAGACAAATCTATCCAATTTTAATCAGTTTGACCATAAGGTGAGATTCTCATAAACATTTCATAGCTCTTTATCATTTTTGTCAAAGATCATATTAGTTAAAAAAAAAACTTTTGTGATTTTATTCCAATGCTCAATTTACAGGAAAACTTAATAATATCCTTTTAACTTTAGCCAATGTCCACACAGAATTTCCTTTTACAAGATTAATTTTTTCACAAACCTTTCAGACTTGTTCAAAGCTTTAGCTTTATATTATTCAATTTAAAACAATCCTATCAATCTTAAACAATCCCTCTTGACTAGGCAAAATGTACATTCTCATGCCTTCTTAAAATCTTTTACTAACACATTTTACTTTTCTTACATATCTTGTATGTAAAGCAGCTTTTTTTTTTCAGTAGTCTTTATTACAGTGATAATGGTAACTCTTAGCAATTTTTAATTTTGGTGAAAAATCTGGTAAGTTATTTTAATTATGTACTAGGTGGAGTTAAGGTCTGACTCTTTCCAGCATAGCTAGGGGTGTGGCTAACTTCACATGTCCCCAGGCCTTAACAAGCTGTAAAGCAGGTAGGTTGAACAATTTTTAAAAGCCAAAGAAGCAGTCTATGACCTTAAAGCATTTAGCAAGCCTACTATCTGACCTGGCTACTTTAAACCAAATGTCTTTATTTTACCAATAATCTTTAAGGTTGTTAATATTTCCCAAAGATTACTAAATTACATAAACTAAAAGACATTATGGTTTTAATTTTTCTTTCAAAATTTTTGATTTAAGCACTTATTTTTTCCTTAAGCCAATTAATTAGAGTTCTTTTATATAAGCATCACACACACAAAACATATATAACTACTCAGACAGACAGAAGATCCAGTAGTGGTAGCATGTTTCATTTGCCAGTTTCTTAATTTGATTACTGGTCTCATGGTGGAGCCCTTTAAGAAATAGGACTAAGAAAACATGCTGTTTCTAGGGCCTGAAAAACAGGCATATCTGGAAGGCAAAAACAGTTCCCCAAAATTAAGGGTCTCATTTTTATACCAGATCTTAGATCCCGAAAGGAAGAAATGCTATGGAAGAAGACAGTGCAATGCTTTTACTATGCATTATACTGCACGGCAACCCAAAATTAATTAGCCCATTTTGCAATTAACCTATCCTTCATGGGAGCCTTATTTTTTAGTGGAAGGAGGTGATGTTGATGTTTTCATTCCTTCCAGGTGGCCAAAACCATGCTTCTCTGATTCAAATATGCCAAGAACCTCGTATGCTCCCATAACTCGCATTAACCATTGCTAAAAATATATTTAGTCTTAGATTTTCAGAGGGTTCTATCCACCTCCCATTCCTAGGGTTTCATGAAAAAAACAGAGGTTTACCCCAAAACGAGTTCTGTGCTGCCTTCTCTGTTTTTTCCTAGGAGTCCCATGCTGTTAGAACTTGAATATCTGTTTTTTATTAAGCTGACTTTTATCTACAGTGTTGTTATTATTTTTATACTTTAAGTTCTAGGGTACATGTTCAAAATGTGCAGGTTTGTTACACAGGTTTACATGTGCCTTGGTAGGTTTCGGCATCCATTCCCCAGTAATCTACATTAGTTATTTCTCCTAATGTTATTCCTCCTCAAACAATCCCCTCACTCCTGCTATCCCTCCCCAGCCCCCCACCATGCAAAAGGCCCCAGTGTGTGATGTTCCCCTCCCTGTGTCCATGTGTTCTCATTGTTCAACACCCATTAAGAGTGAGAACATGTGGTGTTTGGTTTTCTGTTCTTGTATCAGTATGCTGAGAATAATGGTTTCCAGCTTCATCCATGTCGTTGCAAAAAACATGAACTCATCGTTTCTTATGGCTGCATAGTATTCCATGGTGTATATGTGCCACATTTTCCTTATCCAGTCTATCTTTGATGGGCATTTGGGTTGATTTCAAGTCTTTGCTGTTGGAAACAGTGCCACAATAAACATACATATGCATGTGTCTTTAT